>JAHDVE020002489.1:0-162890 GCA_022606495.2 Halesus radiatus | reverse complement strand
GTACAAACGAAATTAGAGAGAGTATGTACAAGAGTGGATGGATTTTTTTATTTTATTTTGTATCGGAATTTTGCAGGTTCACATCACACTAAAAAAAAATTTGAGTTTCCCGACTGTGCTTTCGTGACGTTGATTTTCGAAGTTTCACAAACCTGAAATGGCAGAACGGCCACAGGCAGAATAAATATGTTTGTTCAATAATTTTTTAAGGCTTATAAATTTACGAATGAAGAAAAAAAGCATTATTATTATTGTGTATTTCGTTACATTACTACAAAATTTTATTATAATTGGAGCAACAAAAATGATGATATAATGGGTTAATTCAAAAAGAAATACTTGTAGTAAAGTTAACCTGGGGAGGAACATCGGAGAGGGATTATTTATTAATTACAAATAATGATATTATTACGCAATACGATGAACATATTGTTTTTAAAGTGAAAAGATTAATTACATACTTTAAAAATTTACATAGGTTTAGCATTCGTCAAAATCTAATCAGAAATAAGACATTTTTTTGTGACTGTCCTACGTATGTTTTACAAAATATTTTTAAATTTCGAATATTCTGTAAAACCACAAAGAAAGATTTTTCTTTTGGAAGAAATATTTTAAAAAAAATTTATTTAATATGGTGTAATTTCACTTGTTTCATAAACACTAATTTGAAATTATTTTTTTCCGATTTTTCAAATTTATTTCGATTTTTTTAACATTTTGTAAAACATAAGTAGAACAATCAGAAAAACTCATATATTTTATTTGATTTTGATAAATGCTTCGCCCGTGTAAATTTAAAAGATACGTAATAAACATTATGTTATCGTATGCGTAATAATATGACCATTATTTCGAATGAACAAATAATCCATTCCCAGCGTCCCCCCTACCTTAATAAATTAAATTTCATATAATGGTAAGGGAGTAGGGATGTACATAATACAACTGAAATTACCAAATTGAAAAGGAGTGGGAGTAAATAAAATCATATAAATAAGTCGTCACAATGAGGATTAACCACAGTTTGAAAGTGGCCTTAAACGCCGAAATAGCTGTCACAATAATAAAACTAAGAATACTTGCAGAACTTAATAATAACATTATGAAATTTGACTTACATTAATTAAAAAAATAAATTAAATGGAGTTCATTAAACACAAAAACAATTAATAATTAATTAATTTACCATATCATGTTTTATTGCTAACAAAAATCCTTTGCTGAAAAGGTGTAAAATTTCACAGAATTACGTACATATTTATAATTTATTGACCGCAATACATTATTTATTTGGTCGTTGGCATGACTTCAAGTATACAGTATAATTCTAGAGTGAGTTATTTAACACACAAATGTGTTTTAATGATGTTGCGAATCAGATACATGTATGGACACTTCAATATCATTATTTTGATCATTAACTTCTTTTTACCTGCCACTGGATAATTATAAATAAAGTTTTCTTAGTTCCCTCACGTTTTGTGGGATTTTTGGAATAAAGACAAACACAGGTACATAAATAAAATGAACTTATTATTAAGATTCTCGACTTTCGTGTCGTTTGTCAAGGCCATTATTTAAATGCCTATAACGATAATATAAATTAAAAAAATATTGATTTGAACCATTTTTATTAAGAGGAATAAAGGAGGAACAAATTTTACAGTATAAAAAACAAATAATATGTAGTAATTGGTGATAATGAATCTCTATATATAAAAATTAATGTTTGTCTGTCTGTCTGTCCTCGATTTTTTCGTAAATTAATGTACCGTACGAAATATGTAAAACTGTTGTTATGACGTTTTAAAGTTAGTATGAAAAACATTGAACTCACCATGTTATATTGAGGTTAGCCGATAGATATACCACTCTGGTTAGCCACAGATTACATATTCAAAAGATGAAGGTTGGTTTGGGAAAAATATTTTAAAAATAGAAAACAAAAATAGGAACTTACTTAATAAGATTATTATTCAGATATGTTTTGAAAAATGGAAGGAAATAAAAATTACAAATGAATGTTTATTTGTTTAGAGATAGTTACTTTTGCTGTAAATTCAATTATGGCACCCAAACGACAAGGAAAAATTCACAACTTCATAACATTATTTTAATATAATATTTTGTTAAAAAAAAATTACAGAAAAAAAAATTGTACTTAACCTTCTATAAGCGACTGTATCACATATGAGACAGCAAGTCCTATAGGCGATCGTCACAAATATGATTAATTAAATTCAACAGTCAATATAGCTGGAACATATTGTTATAGAAATAACAACATTTATTAGATTATTCAATAAAATATACATAATCATGTTAGTTTTTAACATGATAAAATTGAGTATATTTAGTACTTAAAGATCATATGCATTTTGCCAAGATTTTTTTTTCTTTTAACATAATTATAATACGTCATATTCAATGAGTTTTATTATATTACAACAATACATGTGACCGAAAGGGGGATACATCCGAGTTTAAACCAGTACCAGGGGCGCTATTCCCGTTCTTTTTAAGGGAGATTCCTTACGTTTTTCTTTAAGGTTAAAGACTTCTTGATTAACTGCGGAATTCCGGTGAGACATAGTAAAAAGATCCTAAATAGATTTTCAATAACTTCAAGTGACACTAAAACTTTTAAAAACAATTACATTATATTATAATTCATTTTAACACATTTTTATTTTATTTTTAAATATTATAAATAAGCCTTCTAACGAAGAATCACGTTTTATAAAAAGGTACCTACCTCATTAGATAGTAATGACCTTTTTTGTATCTAGTTCTAAAAGTGACATTTGAATTTGAACCGACCGAAGAGGTGGGATCGTACCGACTCTATTCAGTGCCGCCCTTGACGTGAATTGTCAAAAATGTCAACATCTATATAATGTTTAATAATGTTTACCACAAATTATGTTTAATGTAAATAATAATGTAATTGATAACATATTTAATATTGATTTTTTCTCTTGTTAAAAGATCGCAAATATTGACATTTTTAATGAATGTCGCTCGCTGAATTCAGCTAACAGCTGTCATCCGAGACAATCGGATCCGCAGTTACGTAAGAAGGTTTTAACCCTAAGGAAAAAGTTAAGGAATCTTCCTTAAAAAGAACGGGAATAGCGCCCCAGGTACTGTAATTGTTCATATCTGAGAAGTTAATTGAAACGTTTGGCTAACGTAACTCAACGATAGCCAAACTAATCCCATCACTTCGATCAACTCAAATATGTATTGTATCAATATCGAACTAAAGAGAGCTCCGCCTGAAGGCATGGAATAGTTGATTGATGATTCGAAACGTTAACTTCTTACGACCCGAAGAAAATACTTAACTCCTGTCAGTTAGTATATCACCAGAACAAATAATCATTTTCAAATACTGCGTAGTTACTTAAACAAAGAGTAAGCGGGTAAGTCATCTACTTACAAACAAGTAATTAAGTACTTTCTCTAATTTATTTTTATTTTGTATCGTGCCTTTGGTAGTCCGCCTGAGGTTCAAAAGGTTTCAACACTCCTTTTCGTCATTGAAGAAAAAATATTGAAAACTTTGGAACAAGCCATGTGACGTCTTATCTTGTTTTTGACCATTACGTGGCTATATCCACTATTTTAATGGAAATCGCATTACGAGATGGAAACATTTTTTTTATATGAATACCCCACAAGAGTCCCAACTGCTCCCAACCATTTGGAGCCAGTGAGACTAAGGCATCCCCAATTGGGGAATACTGTGAGGCTGAAGGTATTGGGGAGGGGAAGGAGAAGGGGTAGAGGAAGAGGAAGGTGGGTAAATACCTGGCTATTCAGATCTGGTCACCAAACATGGTAAAAGCCATTTCAAGCCACATTTCAATTCTGAATGATGGTACCCCTTACCCCTCGACCATGACATTTGCTTTAACCCAGAAATTTCATATGGAAAAATCTGTGCAAGTTTCATGCCAGAAGAGTTCACCGTTTTTCAATAAAAATCTGCATAATATTTAAGATTGTTTTACCCTCATTTTCACCTATAAAAACTGGATGAACACTAAATCACATTTAGTAGTAGATTCACCAAACGGTTTCTAAGGGTTAAACTTTATTTCACCATGAATTTTTGATTAAGCGCGAGTAGACATTAAAAGAATGTCAAAGAAATATTCTTACTTTAAATTATTTAGGCACCTACCTAACAATGGCCTGCATTGCTCTATGACCAAAGGTAGGCTGTGTATAGTTTTTTCAAGTTCAGGTATGAATTGTGCATTGAATATTTGAAAATAGTTATTTTATTATCATCGTCCAATCTTTATTAAGGCCAACTAAATAATTGAGCATACAAGATCCTTAACAAATTTATGGAAAAAATACGTTTAGAACAGAAATTTGTCACGTTTCTTTTATGTTTTATTTTTTAATTTCTTCATATGGTTCACTTTTATTGGGGTAGGCACAGCTTTTCAACCTTTATGGACTGCACACCACTCCTAACTAGTTAATACACAATATACCAAATACATATTTAGTGACAATATTTACAACATGCTAATATGCATATGGTAAACCAGAAAAATCATATTTTATAAACCCACTAGCTGATGTGTACCCGACTTTGATCGGGATTTGGAATAAACTTATGAAGTTGTGAATTCCTGCTTGTCATAGGGTGCCATAATTGATTTCACAGTGAAAGTAGCTATCTCCAAATAAAGAAAAATTTGAATATTTTATTTCATTCCAAACGTTTATTTTTTTCAAAATATATCTAAATAATAAAGTTCTTAAGTAGGTACCTACTCGAGTTTTCCATTTTGAAAATATTCTTCCCAAAAAAACCTTCTTTTGATTATGCAAACTGTGGCTAACCAGAGTGTTATATCTATGGGCTAACCTAAAAAAAATATGGCGGGTTCAATGTTTTTCATACTAATTTTAAAAGGTTAAAGCAATATTTTTACATATTGGATTTCATTCAAACTACTTTCTAAACCTTCCTGGCACTAATAAGAACAAACTGTGCTATTTCAGCGAAACCGGTGATTTTCGAGAACATCGAGGACAAACAAACAAAGTTACAAACTTACATTGATTTTTATATATCATATATAGATTTGAAAAAAAAATTGTTTCGATAAAACTAAGTTGACGCCACTTTGACATTTCACCCGTAACGTAGGTAAATATTTTATGACAAAATTATAAGTGTAAATCCTGATTTATAATATTATTATTAGAGGTTAAATAAATACTAGCAAATGGTGACGAATTCTCACAGCACAGACGTCTCAATGCGGTAAGTAGGTAAGTGGGCTGTGCTTTGAATAGGTAATATTATTTTATTTTTATCCGAAAACACGAATTGATTAAAAATCATACAAGTATTCGGAATGGGAAAATCATTTGACAATAAAAATTGACAATGGGAGGTATTTCAGAACTCATTAGGTATACTAGGTTAATTGTGTAGTAAATTGAAATTTGCGAGATGATTTGAATAAATTTAAATAATTTCTTTAGCTAACCTCACTTTATAGCAATAGCGTAACGGCAGTTAAGGCGGCTGGACCCGGGCTTGAAAAAAACTGCGAAAGTCTATCCTTAGAAAACGAAAAAAACTCTCATTGCAGCGTTTCAACTCATTTTAATGAGTAGGTCACACGTACCCAGTAAGAAAGACATTGAAATGTGGCAACTAATTCGTTTAGTTCATTTTAAATTACTCTACGCGTCTAAACAGTGTGTAAAGTCGTAATAATAATAAGAATAATCAGAATAATAAGAATAACAAGAATAATAAGAAATAAAATAATAATAATAATAGTAATCTTAATAATAATAATAATAATAACAATACTAATAATAATAAGAATAATAAGAGTAATAAGAATACTAAGAATAATAAGAATAGTAAGAATATTAAGAATAATAAGAATAATTAGAACAATAAGAGTAATAACAATAAAAAGAATAATAATAAAAATAGTAATAATAAGAAAAATAACTACTATAATAAAAGAATAATAAGAATAATAAGAATAATAAGAATAATAAGAATAATCAGAATAATAAGAATAATAAGACTAATAAGAATAATAAGAATAATAAGAATAATAAGAATATTAATAATAATAAGAATAATAAGAATAATAAGAATAATAAGAATAATAAGAATAATAAGAATAATAAGAATAATAAGAATAATAAGAATAATAAGAATAATAAGAATAATAAGAATAATAAGAATAATAAGCATAATAATAATAGTAAGAATAGTAAGAATAATAAGAATAATAATAATAATAATAAGAATAATACGAACAATAAGAACAATAAGAGTAATAACAATAATAAGAATTATAATAATACTAATAATAAGAATAATAATAAAAATAAGAAAAATAGTAATAATAAGAAAAATAACTACAATAATAAAAAAACATTAAAAACAATAATAATAATAACAACAACAAACTTAAACATTACAATAATAATAAAAATATGAATAATAATAATAATTATTAAAAAAAATAATAATAATATAAATAATAATAATAAAAATAATTGGATGTTTTGTGAAAAATCACCTCAAGGATGCTATAAGGGGGGAAAATTGTAAGTTAAAATATTTAGTTACCTCGATCAGGATCTTTTCTATTTTTTCAGTTAAGCAACCCCCTCCACTGCACGCGCATCCTTGCAGTTTGGTGGGGACTATTGTCGTGCTACTCATGCACACAGTAAAGTTTTACTACAAATATACGAGTTTATTAAATCAGTTACTTAATTGCACGCGTGGACGGCAGGAACGTATCACTTTTCTCTGGTCAGTGTTTTAGTAACCATTTATCAGTCTCTTTGCTATTGGCTACGTGTAACCTACGTATAAAATTTGGAAGCTTGGCTTTCGGAAAAAAACTTTTGTTTGTAGAATTTGGGTGGATTCAAGATAGGTGACTTTGTGACAATTTTAATTTTATTGTATTCACATTTGCAAGAGTACGGTTCTCCTCTATTTACAGAAGACCCTTCGACCCCTAGTCTCCAGACAAGCCAATAAATTTTATTATCTGTTCAGGGAAGAATTACGATATATGAAAATGTTTAATCAATTTCACCTGAAGTAGGGAAAAAATTGACTTATTTCAAGAACACGGAGACGCCCACAACACACATCAATCGGTTTATCTATCCATTGTTGTAGAGGCATACGTAGGCAGGTACTTGAATCGTTTAACACTAGAAGGCTAATCATATGTTTTTATGCGTAAAGACCAATCATTTGTCAATTTGACTAATACTGCTCTCAACAATCACAAAATGCAAATTGGTTTAAAAAGGTTTCAAACGCATGTGTTATTTCATAAAATAACTTCACGTTAATGAAAATAAATAATAAAAAACGAAAACATGTTTGTAGTTCACATCATTTATAGAAATAATTACCCTAAGGCTATAACTTAAAAATAGCAGTGAAATAAATCTGAAGAAAATTAACGAAAACAAGTTTTTTTTTTCTCTTTCCCCACTACCTTAAATGGGTTC
Source organism: Halesus radiatus (assembly GCA_022606495.2). Lineage (NCBI taxonomy): Eukaryota > Metazoa > Arthropoda > Insecta > Trichoptera > Limnephilidae > Halesus > Halesus radiatus. The sequence goes on along the minus strand of JAHDVE020002489.1, from coordinate 155,345 downwards.
ATTATCTTATAAAACATAAATGTTATTAATCGTTAGTACAATTAACACATTTGTTTTTCTTGTGTCACCGGAGACTAGACTAATAAGGGTGTCGCAAATATAAAACGGGGATACTTGCCCCCGTAGTGTGGTCACTCCCAGCAAGTTCTAGTCAGTGACAGAGTTGGCACTACTAGCCCTATCGGCGCATTTGTTAGAGAGATACAACATAAAATGGATGTAGTGTCAGTAGAAATGACTGAGATTAGTATTCTAACTAACTAACTAACTATCACGCGGTTTCTCTGCAGGGGTAGGCAGAGGGGACGAACCTCCAAACAACTCGATCTTGGCATACACTTCTTGCTTCATTCACATTCATACATCGTCTCATACATTCTCTTATATTATTCCAACTTCCGACATCGCCCGACTAAAGTATTTGATTCACTTGTCATATTTTCCGTAAGGGGTGTAAACTCCTTTCTTCGTTAATTCGATCTACATGCCCAAACCATTTAAGCGTCCCTTTCTTGATCTTACCCATTACGCTTACATCAGCCTTGCATTCTTTACGAATCTCAACATTTTCACACGATCATACATGGTTTTACACATTTCTACAGCATTCAGTCTACTTTTATCCTTCCTCTGCTAGTTCCTTCCCACACTGCCATACATCGGGATTGGTATCAGCACTCCATTGTGGACTGCTAGCGATGAACATTGACAACATCAAAAACATATTCTTTAATTTCTGTCAATTAAATATGATATAGCATGTTTTACATCATTTTACTTGCGTTAGGTGATTAGTACTGACAACTTGTGTACAAAAAAGTAAGAGTTGCTAATTAGGTACCTTCGTCATAATAAACATCGTCTGTAAAATTCCTTTACGAAATATATTCACGAAGAGCGAGCAGCACACCTGCTGTACTTGTATCTTTGTTTCGTGTACTCGTAATTAGAATAAGTTCTTAGAACAGTTACGTACATACGTGTATGTACGTGGGTGATGGCTGAGTACCTGTTTGTGACCTTGAGCAAGCTAGGTCACCACCTTGACCTCAAACCAAGAGTTAACCTATTGGAGTCAAGTAAGTCGTATTGACCGGGACAGGTAAATATGGCTATCACCTTTCCTTCTGATGATACTGATGCCCGTGATATATTTTTAAATAATATTGCTATTTTCCCATATATTAGACTTGTAAGTAGGTAATTACTTTAGATCTCTCTTTTTGTGAAAAGCAGAGCCTGTTGTCGCGCGGTGAGAGTGGTTTGTAGTAACTTATCAGGATTTGAAGTAAAATTCATGATTTTCCTTTTGGTGTCATCTCTTACCAGAGGTTGACTTTCATACAAATTATGTTGTTCACTTGTATTTGAGCTGCGTATGTAATCATCCTTATTTTAGGGTAATAAGGAGAGCAATCAGAAGGGTGCAGGTTCGAGTCCTGTCGGCGACATTTATCTTTTCTCGGAAGGTTTTTTCAATTTCGATGAGTGTTTCAGGCTAATAATTATTGTTTATAAAAATAATTGTTACAAATATATGTATTAAAAAGAAAAAAAATGGTATTGAAAACGAGTAAATTGCGGTTAATTCAATTGGAAACATTTTTTTTTGTTAAGATTATCTTTCATGACAAGGTCAAATATTTGTATTCTATCGTTAATCCTTCTGATGTCTTCCGGAAGTCGATTGAAAAAAGGTCGTCCTTGATACGTATGTAGTTGTGCAAAATAAGTATATAATCTTGGTCACGGAAAAACACATTTAAAAACACATTATAAAAACTCTGTTTAGTATATTTACAGATGTATTCAAATAATTAGACATGTTAAATTAGTTGACAGGACGGGCAAGGAAGGATTAAACAACGTTACCATTCCTAGTTAATTGACCCTTACTTGTGAGCAGTGGCTCAGTGCCTCAGAAAGGAGTCAAAATTTCGAATTGCTGAAAAGAAATATCGAAGTAATGTTTTTTTTTTTATTATTCGCATTTAATCGATAGAAACGATTATTTGCATATATTTGCACGAATGTTTATCATTCACAAATCGTAGGTTTGCAGTTGTTATTACTATAATTTTCGCGTAAAAGAGTTTAAGCACGAACTTCTGCTGACGTGTTTCGAAATAATTTCATTTGCACAAAAACCTTTGTTTACTTGTCACTACCGGTGGCCCGAAGTCTCGAGTATGATATAAAAATTGTGTTTACTCTCAATATGATTGTCGGTAAATGGGGCAGTCGATATTGTAAGTTCATTAACTCGAACAGAACAAATTATCTTACGTGGGCTGGTTATAAGCTGACTTGAGGCCATATGGTGCTTTTCTCTAGTCAGACGGAATACAATGCAATGGGGTAACCATTCCTTCACGTGAACGTTTTAACGTGATAGTATAATAATTTCATCGTCGAATTGTAATTTTTGATAAAAATAATAGTTATTTATTCCAGAAGGTATGCAAGGGTGGTGCAATGCGATACTGCTGCAATTTTTTAAATATATTTAATTTCTAGCCACGCAGTGAAAAATCGCGAGATGTTATAATTATAGGATTTGTGAGTTAATTTATTTTTATTTTTAATGTAATTAAAGATTTTTTTTTTATAATAATCAAAATAAAATAAAAATATGTTTTCAATTAAATTATTTTTAAATTAACTGTCCCCTTACGGTGCCAGACACTCGGTTACCTGAGCCAACATTGTTGCTCCTAACGTATTAATATTAAATATTATTTTATAACCCTAAGATGTATTTTGCAGTATAATCAACCATAATTAGATGGTATTATTATTTTTGCCTTAAAAGGCAATATTGTTACGAATTTGTATGGGGAAACTCGAAGTCCCGCACCGTAGGTCGCGTTTAATTTTGGCACAGTAAAGGAAGTGTTATGTAAAAAAAAGTCTTTCTTTAAATATTATCACTGCCGAGAATTTGACCCCTATTAACTGCTTAGAAGGCAACTATGCTGACCATTACACCACCGACTATTGTAATAACGGCGGCATTAATTCGTTTTATCTATGCGCTAAAAATAAGTATCATGTATTATTGAATTTTTGTAATTGAATGTTACGTACATCACGTCACATCACATTCGAACGTACACGATATTCGTAGAAATATTTTAGAATTTTTAATAATTCTATCACCGATGTTGTCCAGTTCTTTGGTCACCCTAAGAGCCATTATGTATTCAATGAACTCTCTGATCTTAATCTGATCAATTTATTCACAACGGTACCCGACTGGCTGAAGGCTGAACGTCTCAGGTAAAACTCAAAGGAACCGACAGACACCTTTCACACTAACTTCACGGAACCGATTCTTTCTCCGGCCTTTTCATTCTTCGATTTCCCCCTTTCCGTGTTCTCGCCTACCGACAAATAGTAATAACAATAATAGTGATAATGATGAACAAGATTGCTATCTTTGGTGCGGTCGCGCTCGGTGATCGCTTAACAAGAGACTTGATCGACAAAAAGATAAGGCGTAAGGTCGATTATTACAAAGCTTCGCGACAAATAGTATTGAAGCGCGCTGCAAACCCGTGAAAAATCACGGGTTATTATAATATTGTGAGTATGTTTTAATGTTTAGCAATAATTCTAATTAAAAAAATTAAAAAAAATAATCAGGAAAAAAGAAATTAAATTATATTAAACGTCACCAACTATTGTAAGAACGGCGGCATAAATTCATTACACGTGTTGAAAATAAGAGTAAGGAACTCTGGTGAAAAATATTACGGCTCAAAAAAATATTCATATAGATCAGAAAACGCCGATTCTGAATATGATTTATTTGTAGAATTAATAAATCGTTATTTAAAAGTGAATAAAAAACATCTCATAAAAATACCCTGTTATGTTGTTACCATTGCATTCGGAACATTTGAAATCACGAGTTTCGGCAGCGCGTATTATGGTTTTGGATTTATATTTGTCGATTTAAAAAGAAAAAAAAAACTAAAAAATTTCGTTTCGTCGAATTAAAAATTAAATTGAGTAACTGAATTGGGGGAAAAAAATAATTGTTGTTCAATATAAAAACTATTATTAATGAAATAGATTAGAATATTCGTGGGTAAACCAATTACAGATATTATGATAATGTTAAATTCTACTATTATTGAGCTTTATTACTTATTTGATTTTGTTTATGGTTTACTTATGAATATAATATAAAATTAAACATTTACGGTGAAGCTCATTCTCGTTTTGACATTTGACATTCTAAGCTCCAAAACGACCGGCTGTAGATTTGGAGGGTTTTGGCGGTTTTGTACTTTTTGGGGTTGATAATCCTATCCCTCATTTCTGCCACCCTGGTTTTAAGGCTGCAAAGCCGGGAACTCTCCCTTCCGCGAACACAGAGATCATAGAGAACACAGAGAACACAGAACATCATACGGTACGCATTATTGTATTGCACTCGAAGCCTATTCACGGTTCTCTCTTTGAAGCTGGTCCAAAGCTCGCACATATGTAAGGTAGTACAGAAAGCTAAGAAGAGTGTCCTTTTAACCTGTGAGCTACAGAGCCAAAACCTACTACTTAGCATCTGTGATTACGCACAGGGCTCGCCTCTGTCTGTCAAAGTCGTCATCATCCGTTAAAGCTGGAAGAATAAAATATCAAAACCATTTTCAATCTTTATGGGTTGTCTGATGTCTTAGTCTTTTGTGTTATTCTGCCGTGGTAAGTAAAAACACAGTATATTCCTTGAGACTCCTATTGAAGATACTTTGTTTTTACTTACGACGGCAGTATTGTCTTTTGCTGTAATATTGGAATGAAATGCAATTAAAGCGATGCAATGGGAAGTAATGCAAAATCACGTGTTTTCGGTTTGAGAATTTGATGGCCTAGAAATATTGTATATGATTTAATTGAATGCTGCAAGTAGAACACACCTTGGAATTGCGTTTAACCGGACATTTTTGTTGGTGTGTCTTTTTATAAGCCTAGAAAAAAATAAAGTATAAGACATTAAAAAAATGTTTAAAGAGCAAACTCTCCTACTGACGAACATCTTTTTCGATATTGCCGTATTGTGCATTGTGGTAAATTAAGTTTTTTTAGAATATGACCAAAAAACATTTTAATAATTATGTCTGAGCTTTAGAGAATAGAATAAAACACGCGTTTTGGTGATTTTTTTTTGCGTAAATCGAAACATGCGGTCGATGTTAAGCGGGACTTTCAACCTAGTCGCCACCTGCATAGCGCACTTGGGGTGAATTTTCACAAAAACGGCACTATACAAGTAATCCAATTATTATTATTATTATAAGGAGCGCGTGATTTCGTTGAAATTTTAGCTGGTGGATCGCCTTAACACAGTGTATCATCTCGGATGACAGGACAGAAGAGACACTGGACAACCCTGCATGCTCTTACATGTTATCTCTCTTTCATGCCGTCTCATACAAGACGTCAATCGCACATTCGTTACATTTACCTTTTTTTATAGAATTTGTTATTAATATCAAAAATAAAATGAGGTTCTTCGCATTTCACTAAAATTGTATTCTCTATTTTAGTTATCTAAGTTCACACTTTAATAAGTCGGAAAGTCACGCTGCACCGGCATTAAATAATGGTAATGAACCGTTTTAATGAAAGGTTCTGTGTGCACGATTGTACCGTGGCCGTGGTAAATATTATATTTATTCTGCCTTGGAGGCAATTCCGCAAATCGATCCGCAACCAACAAGCGGAATCATAAGTAAACAATTTTCTAAAATCAAATGGAATCTTACGTCGATCACTCGCTTGTACCTAGACTTCACGCACGGAATATAAATACAGGAATACTGCAATAGAATATTAACACTAATTACTAACAAGAGACATGTCTAGAGCAATGTGTGAGTGAGATTTGTAATTTTTTTTTACAATTTCTCCACACAGGAAGCCCTGAAGGAAATAATTTCCCTCAAGGCCTATATCATCTTTGGGGATGATGTGTGGAGAGTGGCAAATGTCAATCGTGTCCAAATGTTGGGCGCGCGTTTGGCGTGTTTCCCGACTATGCACCGGTGCCGAAAGCATTAATGACGCTTATTCCTCAGAGAATCTTCAATTGAAATACCGGTAGAACAACAACAGCATTCCCACCTGACGCCTGTACTCCAAAGATTGCAATCCGCATTTTCCGTATCCGTATATCCATAATCTATATTATAGTATTAACAATATTTTTCATTTGTTTTGCAACTATGCCTATGGAATATATCTGAATGATAATCAACTCTCTAAGGACTCTAAGGCATGTTATAGAAATGTTATTTGAGCTACTGTTCGCCTTTGTTGCAAATTATATTGAATAATGCATAGACGATGTTATTGTTCAATTTGTTTGTGAAACATTTTACACATTTTAAATATTTTGTGAATACGATCTAAACTATCGATGTACCTACTGACTGTAAAATATATTATACACCTGCATCAATATTTTAATATGGTAAATAAATATTTTAATTTGTCAAAAGTCGCCCAGTCCAAGTTCTACTTCAACAATTTGGTAATTTGAACCTATCAGGCCTAGTATTTCCAATTTGTAGAGTCCGAAAAATAGCTAATTTTTTTTACGGGTCATGCTGTGGTGGAGGAGGTTACATCACGTAGCTGAGGTCCCAAAAGTCCGTTGGGTACCTACATACTTTCAATCTAATGTAAAAATACTTATGACTTATGAAATACGTATGTACATTTAACAAGCTGCCATGGTTCATATTGTCTCGAATACAAAACAGTCCATCTCCACCCAAATTCCATCTAATACCCTCCATTACCTTAGTGAGCAATATTAAATATAAGATCACCAAGTGCCGCTAGCATATAAAACACAGTTTACAATTCTTTAAAATAAATTAAATTAAACCCCTACAATATCAACAGGCAGCCCGCTCACTGTGTAGAGAAGATTATGTCCACACTTTTGTACCTCTAACCACAGTTGGCACAGGAAGAGGGAGATATGCTCCCTGGCACTGGACACAAAAAATTTACAATACCATATATATACAAAACATTTTCCGTACAGTATATTTTTTATTTATTTTCCCAACCGTCTGGAGCCAGTGAGACTATGGTATCCCCAATTGGGGAATGTTGTGAGGCTGAAGGTATTGGGGAGGGGAAGGAGAAGGGGAAGAGGAAGGTGGGGAAATACCTGGCTATTCAGATCTGGTCACCGATCACGGCTAAAAGCCATTTCAAGCAACGTTTCAATTCTAAATGGTGGTGTTTCACCAAGGCGATACTGGGAGTATCTTCCACTCTGGAACGTGCGCAAATATACTATACATTATTTTTAAAATGTCCTTGCGCACGCCGGGATTTGAACCCGCGACCTTCGGATTCGTAGTCGAGAGCCTTACCCCTCGACCATGGAGGCCGTCAAAAATAAATATCGGCCAATATCGATTTAATTCACTCGTTTTTTTTATAATAAAGCCTAAAATATTTTTTTTTTCCAATTTAAAAAACCATTACTTCAATTACGGAAAGAACTTCTCTTAGCCTATGCTAAATTGTTCCACGTCGTAAACATTTTTTTCTTCTTGCTCAAAAGATCGCTTTCTAATAAGATAATGTAATTTTATACTTTTGACTTGACAATTCAAAAATAAATTATTCGGAACATTTATCGAAGATAACGAATTGACGCTAGAGTTGCCTCAGGCTGTAAGAAGTAAGAATGCGACCGTGAATGTGGGCGAAAAGGCTAACGAATAATGGATCTACGTATACGTTATTTGCAAACAAAGTGCCTATTATCTGCCAGCATTACATGAGTTATACCGTGGTTCAATCTGACAACCGTATCGAATCTATTGAACTGTAAAACTTTACGCGTTGCTAAAAACGGGTTTATTTTTGCACGAAATGGATTTTATGTAAGTTATTCACGAAGTGGAGCAAATTTTTTGCTAAAAATGCAGCAGTATTATGTCAAAAATGCTTTTAGCCTTGTTTTCTAAATTCACGTAACGGAAAGAATATTCGAAATGTTCTTTTATGGTTAATGTTAAAATTCACGGCTCTTCGATGGTTTTATTTGTTTTGATTGAACAAACATGTTTTATATTCACATTATTCAAGAGCCTACATAATTCATAGTGCTATTAAAAACTTTTTTATAAAAGAAAACAATCATTCCCGGGTTACGAATAACCTGAAAATATTTGAATTTCTCCTACTTAATTTTTCCATCCATTCATTAAAATCTGAAAATGTTGCTTGTGTAATGATGGAGGACTTAGCTGACAGAGGACTGAACCCCGATGCCTGCGAGGGAACTCAAGACATTTTTCCTCTCGGTTACTCACAGGATATACTCCCAACTGTCTTTTTCTCTCAGATTTCTAGCATTAACGCATTAAAATTGTCAATATTGACAAGATTAAGATTTTTTATCGATGTTATCGGTGATTAGTCGTCTTCCGCTATCACGCTCACAATCGGCAATTACCTTTGACATCATCCATAAAGCGTTGTCTTGGTTTGCCTAGGGGCGGTAATAAATGGCTCTAATCCAGTGATGCACAACCTTTTTAACTGGCGTCCAATTTATCAATTTTCAATATGTTAAAGGTCCGCTATCGGTAGGGGCAGGGTACCTACAAGTTAGCAGGTTTAACTTTGCAGTCGATGGCGTCGCCAGGGTAGATTCATAATTTTTTTATATGAATACTGTACAAACGTCCCAACTGTCCGGAACCAGTAGGTAGCAGTGGCGTGCAGTCCATAAAGGCTGAAAAGCTGTGCTTACCGTGAGAAAAAATAACTATTGAAAAAAAAAAGATTTTTTGAACAATTTTTTTATTTTCATAATTTGATGAATAATTTTTATATAACAATCGTACTACATTGACAAATTTAACCTTTTTTTAGTAAATTTTTAAAATTACGCTTTTCAAATATTTAATATACAATTCTTATCAGAAATTGAAGACCAATATACAGCCTACCTTTGGTCATAGAGCTATACGCGCCAATGGTAGACAGGTACGATCCATTTTCTCGTATATGCCATTTTTTTAAACTAATTATTTACCTAAAACATCGCATTTTATAATAACTTCATGTAAAATATTTAAATGCTATGTCAAAATTTATTTATGTATTTATAAATTTTAAGTTGGGCTTTTCAATTAAAATTTTAACGTTTTGTATTTTGTAAGACGGTAACCATCTAATAAAACAAAAAGTGTCTCCTCCAAGGCCAAATCAATAAACACTGTCGATTTTTATCAAATTGACAGTCCTCTAATTTTGGGCGGCTGATTAAAAGTATCGAAGACGGGAAAGTTTGTCCAGATACCCTTTCGTATTTTGTAAAACAAGACTTAGATTGTAGCACCCAGGAATCTGAACGATATTTGAAAATCTCATACTGCCATCATAATAAGCGAAAGATGTTGCTTGTGCAATGTTGGAGAATTTAGCCAGTCGAGGAATTGAACTCATTACGCCTGTGTAGGAACTAGACGCAACGCAACTCAGCCACGGAATTATTATATTATAATGAATTTTAGCAACAACGAAAAATGATTATTTTTCATTGCTCTGTATTTTCGCTGTTCTATTTAACCGTTATTCCGTTTTATCATTGTTCTGTTTTTATCATGTTCTTTTTTATCATTTTCTGTTTATTCCATCGGCTCATATTATACACCATTCTGTTATACTAGGAACCACGACCCGACTCAAGTATTTGATACAATGAACGGTTTCATACCTACCCGCGACCTCCCCCACTTCTACTTCCATTCACTAACACGTAACATTTCAAATAACCACTAAATACAAAGAACAAAAGACAAATAAAACATAAAATTGGCTCTCTCCTAAGTATATTAAAACGTTAAATAAATTTCGGAAGACTTGCCACAAAACGCTCGAAACAGGTTTGTCCACTGTGCGTAGGTAGGCACTTACGTATGGAATAATGTTATTGGGTCACCAGTGCTTATTGATGGCCGGTTTAATTCGGTTCGTTAGAATTTGTTGTCGGTCTGTTCAGAATTCAGTGTCAAGGCTCTTCCTCTTCCTCTTCCTCGAAGCTCTAAGGTCTGACCTACAATTCTGCCGGCGTGGCTCACTGCGTAACACGTTATTTGAAACTCAAAACTGGTTGCTTTCTTTTATTGTGTCGAGCGGTTTTTATGAGATGGTTGAGATTTTAGAATATTGTGGACGGTATATATTTTTTTGTATAGGCACATTGGTAAGATGTAGGGCACGCCTATTTTACATTCAATCAACTTATATGTGAGCTATTACTAATTAAAATGCATGAAGATATTAATAAAGTTCAGAGATAAACATATTTTTCTTTGTTTCGCGTCCTTGTCGTGTAATAAATTGCATATTAAATGAATATTTTTTCCAACGTCGTACAGGTCTTATTTTTCATTGTAGAGTCACGTGACCCAGATAGAACAATGCAAAAAAAACCTGAGGAATGGTGTATACGAAGCATTTTTGTGGGTAGTGGTGGTTACAGCAGTATTGCTTTCCTGCGACGATATTTTCACAGTTCTGACATATTTGAAATATCCAAAATGCTGTTAATGATAATTGTAACGCGCGTTAAATGACAAAAAACATGCCCTCGAGGTTGGATTAGACCCCCACCTCCAATAATTTTTCATCTGAAAACTATATTGGGAATCCTCTTGTCCCACTATATTGACTAGATCAAAGCAATATTGAGTCTAATCTGTTACAAAAGCGAAAATAGTGCAAAAATGATTAGAAACAACTTATAGCGACTATCGTGAGTCTATTTTGGTAGTCACTACTGTCCAAAAAACCATACAACATGTTAAAAATATAACAATAATTAAAGAAAACTGAAAAAAGATATTCTTACAAATATAACGATGACGGAAATTGAACTATACACGTCACTTACGATTGTAAAAACGATTACTATTGTATGTATAGCACAGAGAAATAACCATTTACAAGGTTTTTTAATTTATAAATACATTTTTTGTTTTTCTCCGAGCGACTTTTCTTTGCGACGATCATTAAATATTAGAAGAGGTATGTTCAAATTAAATTATGGAAATGTTCTTTAAAGTAATTGCAATACAGAGAGCAATTATTTGGTTTTCTCGCTTGATATTGGCCGATGATACCTAGACCTAGACGCAGGGTCTCGGGGTTGACTTCTAATGGCCACGCAGTTAATAAGCATGTAGGTAAAACCAATAACATCGCAGCCACGCGGATCTTAATTGAATCAATTTGCTAGATTTTAACCGTAGATAACAGAAACCGTGGAAAGAGTCGGGAGAAACTGCAAAAAGCCGCTGCTAAAGACCGGTAGAGAAGATATCTGCAGAGATATTGCCAACCGGAAGACGACAAGCGAAGGTCCGTACAAGGCGCGACCAGTCCATAGGCGGCGTAACAAGATAAGCCCGGCCACTTCTTCCAGCATTCATAACTTTCTTTTGTAACAAACAATATGTGTATAACCAGCATATAATGAAGGTCGCCAGAACACTCATTAGGCCATTACGTCAACTTATAAATGAAGTCATTTGAATTCCTTTACTCATGTCCGTTTCTTGTATTGTTTCAGGTGGTGGCTCTTTGCGCTGTCACCGCTAGCGTGACAGGTATTGAGAACAAGCAGCCAGTATCCCAAAAGACGATCAAGGAACTTGGAGAAGAGATCCGGGACAGAAGAAACCTAGAGTATTCGCTAAACCTGCCACATTCTCGCGTCGCGTCTTTCCGCTCTCTGGAAAGGAGAATATCCAACTCTGCACCAGCGTACGTGGAGCCTTCGAGAAACTTCGGAGCTCTCTACCAAGGAAGGCCATCTTATGGATCAGTCATCAGCAAAACCAGACAAACACTGCCTGCTCCGGCGTATGCTGTACAGATGGAGCCTATGGTGCAATACTCACAGAAAGATCCTTTGTACGACGGAAATGCCGACCACTTAGAAGAAGTTATCAACCGCAATGAAATCCAAGCGCAGCCTAAGATTTTGTCAATTGGAAATTCTGGAGATCAACTCGCTGAAAACGATTATCAAGAAAATGAATACGCATCTGCTCACGGAAGTCAGTTTGCTTCTCACGGACCACCATATGGACCAGTGCAAATACCCTATTATGAACATCCCGAACCAATTATTGAAATTATCATAAGAGAATCAAATGAGTCTCTACCTGCGCCCCCAGTTCAGCCAATTTTAAGACCTAGGAAAAAGGAGCCCATTCAAGTCTTCTATGTGAAATATGAGAAAAATCCCCATGGAGATGGCAAGGATGTAATCTACGATACCCCTATTCCAGCTATCACTCCTGCATCCAACATAGAATCAGATTATCATGATGAATACAGCACTATCGCCCCCCCTGAAAGCCTGACTTACGCTCCACCTCCGTCAACTACCCTGAGAGCTATTATTAAACCTGATTCCGAAGATTACCATAGCGACAGTGGTATTCGGATATCTTTTGGGTCTGAGGGAAAGCAGCATCGTTATCACGAACAATCACTCGATGGCAGCGAAGAGACAGCGCCCCAGATTGCAGTGGCCTTACCCCAGCAGCAGCCTCCTAAACAAAATAATCTTCCTCCTCAGTTCCAGCAACGACAACAATTACCTTCACGCGAGCAGCAGCAATTTCAAACTAAGCGTTTCCAGCAAAATAGTCAACAAGCACAGCAAAGAATTCAATTTCAACAACAACAACAACCTTTTCCGCAGACATACCAGCAGTTACCTCTTGTCAATACCCCAAATCAGCCATTCAGGGCACCGCAAAATCAGTTTGGTAACCGACCCACTTCTCCGGTTTTCAGTAATCCACCAACAATAACACAGAATCCCCCGCAACATGTCCATCGTGGTCCCCCGCAGGGTCCTCCACGTAGTCCTCTTCAGGGACCTCCATTTGGGCCCCCTCAAGGAGTGGGACATAGGCAACCTCCTCCAAACTTCTCTCCACAAGGATTACAATTCAACAATCCCAGGCCTCCCCCGCAATTCCAGCAACGTCCTGATTTTCCTCCAAGTGGACCAACATCGCAAAGAGGACCATTCCCTCCCGGCCCTCAAAGACCCATTCACCAAGGACCACCACAGCAGCAATACGTTTTCAACGAGCATGAATACTTGCAGAAGAATTATCACACAATCACAACTGAACAGCTTGAACCTCAACAAACTCAACAACAATTGCCCAGGGAACAGCAACTCCCTGTCAAGGCACCGCAAAACTTCAGGGAATCTCCAAGGAAACCAATCCTCCCACCGATCCCTATTTCCCAGGAAGAATATAATCAAAGGTATTACGAGCAAGTTCGACTTCTCCATCAACAAGAACAGCGTAGTCGACCAAGACCACCACAAAACCTTGCGCCTCAACCACCACAGAGCGTGAAGTACCAGCAGCAACCGAGTCAACCCCAAAGCAAACCCGTTACGGTGCAAATCAATCACAGCCAACCTCCCCCACAAAACTCCTTTTCGCAGGAACAAAATCTGAATGTTAAAGTTAACATTCAACAACAACAGCAACAACAACAGCAACATCAACAGCAGCAGCAACAAATACAACAACAGCAACACCAGCAACAGCAACAACAACACCAGCAACAACAACTGCAGCAACAACAACAACAAAAACAACAACAGCAACAACAGTTTCATCAACAAAATCTTAGACCACAACCACCATTGCCACAACAGCCTCCTCAATTCCAACAAGATGTCATTGGATCTCAATTTGTTCCACCTGGTGGGGAATTAATTTCTTCAATTCCGAAGTACGAGCAACATTTGTTAATAAATCCCAATGGACAACCTAGTCAGATCCAGTACCAAAATACTCAGCAATCTCAATCCCAATCCCAACCACAAGTCCAAATCCAGAAACTTCCTCAACATAGTGCATTGACACAGCAACTAACTCAGCAAAGCATTCAGCAACAATATTCCGTAGATAACAACCAACAATCTTCAGCATCCGCTGAACTAATATCGGCATATGAACAGAACCAACAAGAGATTTATAAACTCCAGGAAAAGCTACGTAAAAGCGAAGAAGGACAACACAACTTATTGTCATTCAACAATCAGTCACCGAAGGATGCATCGCAGTCAGTACAAAATTCTGGACAGCAAGTTAATATATACAACGACCAGTATTACACATTGAAGAATCAGAACAAAGCTCCTGAACAGAATAAAAATCAAGCGTTAGACATTCAAGAAAGAACCCCGCAAATACAAACACAATACGTTTCATACAATACAAACAAACCCCCGCTTTTCCAATCATCAACATTCCTTCCTAAGGCACCTTCAACCTCTCGTTTTGTGTCATCAACTCCCAACAGCATCATTACTGAGCCACCAAAGGTAGAAAAGAAAGAGAAAAATAAGAAACCAATTGACTTTGAACTGCCTGATGAAGTTCCCGATGAGCTTAGACAGCAACTTCTTTCTTCAGGGATCTTAGAAAATGCCCAAATTAGCATCCTCGATTACGATAAAGTAGGAGATATCCCACTAGAATCTCTACCTCCTGATCAGCTGGCTAACTTCTACGGAGCTGGAGGCGGCCTACAAGTTGCTGGCAGTGAGCGAGTATCATCTGTGGTAAAAAAAACTGGAGAGAAGGTCACTAAAAGCGTTGACAGAGATCTCGATGTAGAAGGAGCTAGTTCAGAACGTTTTGAAAGCTATGTGGATGTCAATGGTAAAAGTAAAGATGTAGAGATGAAAGTTGTTCATTTCGATCCAAATACAATTAAAGGACAGCAGGTTGCAGGGAAGTATGTCCAAGACGATGCCAAGCGTGTTGACCCGGTTGCCTTGAACGATCAAAAGTATAATCGTTATCTTCCCTTGAAAGTCAACGGTGCTCACTTTCCACTGCCCGATGTTCCAGAGCTGAAAGGCCGCAAAGTGACATCTGTGGTAGTTCTTGCACCGGTCGATTATGATTTTACTAAGGCAGATAAAGACGTTGGTCGCTCTGAAAGAGCTGCACCAAACAAAGGTAAAGGAGTAAACTTTGTTACCGGAGATGCCCTTAAAAGGCTGGTGAAGACGCCCACCGTAGAGAACTACAAGAAGTGGTTGGAAAAAGAAAAGAGCACCACCCCGGCCCTGCAGTCAGTCGTCCTCCTTGTAACTGGGTATGTATAAACTGAGGGTTTTTAATATACATTTAAACTTCTCTATTCTTCATACTTGATAACAACTATTAGAACTTATTAAAACTTTTCATAATTATTATATTGAATTTCTTCCTCACAGATGTATTAAAAACAGCAAAGATGATATTTTTTATGTCTCACACCATTTTTTAATTGTTCCCAGAACTGAAGACGGCGATGAAAAGAACAGGGAAATTTTTATGTACGACGTGGCCACACAAACAGTCAGCAAACTCGACGGCGCACTCTCCTCTTCATTTGTGGACGTAGCAGAAACCAACGCACACAGCAAGGACTTCGATCAGCTAGCAGTAGCAGATGCCGGGGTAGTGGAATCTTCCATCAAACTAGTACCAGCACCCGAGGCATCAGTCAAACCAACTCAGAAACCCACCCAGAAAGAAACAAAACACAATAACCACAAAGCAGTATTCGCAGATGTAGACGTGAAGAAACAAACAGCAGAAAAGAAAGAACAGAGAGTTAAAACAGAAAACGTAGAACAAAATACAGAAGTGAAGAGAATATCTGACCCTTCAATAACAAGGGAAAGTGGGGAACAAAAAGGGAACCAAGTTCTCATCAGCTCGGGTTACAGCAGAATGAAGCTTGGACGAAACCTCCGGAGAGGAGATTGAACGAACTAATTTAAAAGATTTTATTTAAATGCCTTAGTGTAAGCAACTGTACATAAATCGGTGGTAAGAGTAATAAGATATGACTGAAAATTTAAATCATGACGCCATCATCAACGGGGAATATGGTTTGAAAGCGTCACCTTGTAAAATATTTTCGGTATGAATGGGTGTATGAATTTAAAACATTATAATAATTTTATTGAAAAATAAACTAGCCATTTTGATACTGAACACGTTGTTATTATTATTCGTACCCAAAATTAAAGATTAATTAAAAAAAACATATTTGGTCCATTTCAGTGGGGTAACCACAGGTAGGTAATACCTAATTAAAGAATTTTGAAATAAACAGATATTGAAAAAAAAAATTTTTGGAATCACAATTAAACTGAATTACAGCAAGAAACAACATATTTACGCCGGCGAAGATGCAGTTTTAAAGTTTTTGTATGAATTTTATGTTAGTTCTTTTTCTAACCCAAATTGAGAACCTAAGAATCTGTTTTATACATAATACAACTGAATAAATTAAATATAAAATTAGGTTCTTAATTTGGGTTTAAATAACAAAAAAAACTAACCTAAAAACGAGTCTGAATCATAAAACTTTAGGTACACAGCAAAAAAAGTTTTTAAAGTTAGATGAAACTTAAAAAAAAAATAATAATACTAGAAATGACTAAATAATTTAATATGAAAGAGAAAAAAAAACAGGTAAGTGACTACAAATAACAATGTACAGTAAATAAAATAATTATTGTAAAAATAACAAATTACACAATATTTTTATAAGTTTCTTGAAGGGCTTAAGCTTTAAACTTACAATAACAGTTTATTCTATTTCATATAAATGACAATTCATCTCATCTCAATGTTTAAAGCATTAAAGTTTTTTATTTTCTAAAATATTTGAATTTCTGTGAACGCGTATCACACGAAGTGTTTAACCTTAAAATATCAAGCCGAGGGTAGGTTCCTTCCTAATTACTCAATATTTAAAATAGGGTACATGCAGTATATGTAATATAGTGTTATCAATGCATTTAATATATGTAAAAAAAATAACTCAACTCGAATATCGTACTTAAAAACTTCAAAAAAAATTATTAAATTAATTCATTCACTTTTAAAGTTGTATGAAAATTCAAATATCGATACCGAGACATGATTGGCTAGCGAAATTTGACGTCACAACGCGCTCACGAGTCCAACGTCAAGCAGTTTTTGTTGACAGTTGCTGGTTTGAATAAGTTTGATAAGGCCATAATCATTTAGTTACGCATCCTAAACCCATTTGTTTGTATATAATATATATTTTAAATACATACTATCATGACAGACAGTGGTTTTCTACAAGGGCAGTCTGATAATTTTCCAAAAATCGACGGGATTATGATGGCAGTTTTCTTTCCGCAAATTGATTTTTTTAGTGCTGAAATGCGAGGCGTTAAAGTTTTACGGTAAGTAAATCATTATTTGATGAGTATGCAATGTTTCATGATATATATTGGATTTTTCAAACTATACTTTTATTAAAGTAAAACGTTTTATATCTTATGCTAAATAAATCTAAAGTATTTACTTTTTTGACAGTTGTAAAACCTAACCACAATATGTTTGAAACTGACTTTCAGTATAGTATAATATTTAGGTCTGTGAAATAGTACAAATAAATATTGTGCCTTATAATGATGAATGTAATTATAATTTGTAGATCCTGCAGAGAGAGTTACGGAGACAGTGCCATCGGTTACGTCCAAGTGAAACGTATTGGTGCCATTTGCACTGTGAAGGCCCTGGTTACTCCGGAGCACAGAGTCCGTACGAAGGCATATTCAGTAATTTTGGTATGCAACGAAGCAGAAGAAGTAATCGAGTCCTGCAAATGTGAAGATTGTCCGGCATCACAAGGTTGGTGAAAGAAAAGAGCCTTGTATTGTTGTTTGTTAAATAATTTATGTCCCTCTTTTCAACATTACACTACTGCTATGATACTAATTGTTGTTATTGTTTTAGGCGGTTGGAAACTGATTCGCCCACCGAGTGTTTTTTGCGAACGTTCATTCTAGCCGCGAAGAAGTCAAGCAGTCGAAAAGAATTGCCGCATTGCGCATTCACATAGAGCGCGTCATATGTAGAATTAGAGAATTCCAAAATGCTCAGAATGCATGCGGGTATTGACCATAATCACATTCCCATAATTGATAACATTATTATTATAGTTTGCGGTCTTATTAACCTGCAAGGGTTACTCATTAAAATATAAGGTAATTTTACACAATTCCGCTTCAGTAGAAAAATACATAATTTAGAAAAAAGAAATATACTGTTAGTTTAATAAAAATAAATAAAAAATAATTGCACATGCGGATTTTCAAAATATTTCAATTTATTTTTTACTTTACGTAAATCAAAATATGTAAGGGAAATTGACGCCATCTTAGTATGGTAATAACGTTGTTAGTATGATAATTAGACGATTTTTAGGTTTTTAGGTTATTAGGTTGGGTTAAATAATAAGATGATTTTTAGGTTCTTAGGTTATTAGGTTGGGTTAAATAATAAGACGATTTTTAGGTTCTTAGGTTATTAGATTGGGTTAAATAATAAGATGATTTTGCAGTTGGCGCTTCCGACAAATGTCATATCATACTAACAACATTAAAGATGGCGTCGATCCCCTTACATATTTACGTATTTCGATTTACGTAAAGTAAAAAATAAAGTGAAATATTTTGAAAATCCGCATGTGCAATTATTTTTTATTTATTTTTATGAACCTAACAGTATATTTCTTTCTTCTGAATTATGTATTTTTCTACTGAAGCGGAATTGTATAATATTACCAAATATAATATTTAAACCAACTGTTGTTTTAATTTGTGTGAGACCCTCCCGTGTGAAGGCAGATGTTATATGATTAGTACATTTGCACTGATGATGGATATTGCAATGTATTCCTTACCGTGTGTAATGAAAGTTACCCCAATATGTCTTACAATATTGAGGGAAAAATCAATGCAATGAGTTAACAACTTTATGTACACAGGTTGTGAAGGAAAGACTGGTGGAATTTTTTTTTTTTTTTAATATTTTTTTAACTAAAGAAACACTTACAGGAAATACAAAATGAGATAAAAAAAAAAGATTAATTTAGACACTAGAAGTAGCTATGTAAATTTAAGTTTCTTATAAATAGCTTGGGACCAAAATGTTAAGCATTTATCCATTAAATCTAAACAGTAATTTTGATCATATTCTACGTAACAGACAATAACCTCTTTCGAACTTTCAAAGCCAGGCTTTGCTACACAATACATACCTTAGCATTTTTTTGCAAAATGCAATTGCAATTGCATTTGAGCCATGTACTTATCACAGGGTTTGTCCATGGCAACCGTGAAGAATCTTCTTAAAGCTGTATCGCTACTTGGACATTTCACTTCTACAATGTAATTTTCTCCTATTGCATCTGGAGAAGCTCCAAAAAAGGATGCTGATTAGAGAGAATCAGGCCGCGCTTCTCAAAATTTATCTGAAGCATTTCTTCCACTTCTTTCAACACTTCAGCCTCTAGAACTCTGCCACGTCTAAGAAACTTAGTTTCTACTAGTTTAGCACCTAGAATGCTCTCAACGAGTGAGCCTTCCATGGTTTGACAATGAGCAACTTCATGGGCTTTAGATGCGGTAATTCTAGCGTACCTCAAGTTCTGCCACAATGGACAGTTTGACTGCCCAACAGTCATCTGAGCTTCCCTTTGACAGGCAACGGTGTTCATATTTAGTTGGCAATATTTAAAAAAATCTTCTGATGTTGATCCCACATCATTGTACAGAAAATTACAAATCATATTATATTATGTAAGGAAAGATTTTCGATCACCGTTGGGTCGACAAAATATTTTAACAGCTGAATATCTCGTACACCAAGCTCGATGCTGCTCTCTATTACTGATTTTAAAAAAAAGATCCATTGCTCTGCGACAGAGCAGCAGGAGCAGCTTTCCCTAAATCGCTCGCCTTTATAAACTTCATTGTGGTTCCTATAGCAGCCATCTTAGACCGCTTCCAGTAACAGTGAGTGCACATTTTTGGAAGGTCTTCGCTTCTTCGGTGCAACCACGATAATAAAGTTACCACATGTTTTCAACCGCTTAAATCAATAACAATAATTAGTATCATAGCAGTAGTGTAATGTTGAAAAGAGGGACACAAATTATTTAACAAACAACAATACAAGGCTCTTCTCTTTCACCAACCTTGTGATGCCGAACAATCTTCACATTTGTAGGACTCAATTACTTGTTCTGCTTCGTTGCATACACAAATTACTGAATATGCCTTCGTACGGACTCTGTGCTCCGGAGTAACCAGGGCCTTCACAGTGCAAATGGCATCAATACGTTTCACTTGGACGTAACCGATGGCACTGTCTCCTTAACTTTCTCTGCAGGATCTACAAATTATAATTACGTTCATCATTATAAGGCACAATATTTATTTGTACTATTTCACAGACCTAAATATTATACTATACTGAAAGTCAGTTTCAAACATATTGTGGTTAGATTTTTACAACTGTCAAAAAAATAAATACTTTTTAGCTTTTATTTAAATATTAAATTATTATTTTATTTAAATATTTATTTAGCATAAGATATAAAACGTATTACTTTAATAAAAGTATAGTTTGAATATCCAATATACACCATGAAACATTGCATACTCATCAAATAATGATTTATTTTGATAAGACGGTGGTTAGTGCAGTGGGTATAATTCTAGGAATAACGCAAAAAGGTTAGGAACTGAAATGCAATCTTAGGTAGTTTCAACATTTATTTTGATAGTCGTGGGGTTAGTCTTAAACTAGAGTTAATCTTAATTAGACACAAAAATTCAATAAAGCTAGATAGGCAAGTACTTAAATCTACTTGTAAAGTCTTTGTACTTAAAATTAACTTATTACTTCGTTAAATCTACATAAAAGGTTGTATTCTTAAAATTAGAGGTTCACTAGCTTATTTGTACGAAAAAGTTGTTTCTTAAAGTTAGAGATTCACTTGGCTGACAGGGTGGAAGAATTATCATGAGAGTCAGAGGCACTTCCCTTTACTGATGGCTGTCCAGGGTCCAGTGGCTGCTTTGTATGCAGAGTACTGGCGTTCGCACTAGGTATCCAAGTATCTCCGGATCGGGAGTAGGTAAAAACGCTGCGATAATCAGAGGCCTGGGCGGTCTCCGGGGTTTGATCTCTGAAGGGCGAAGATCAGTAACTTCCTGGGCATAAGCGTGGGTTCACTCGCGGTGCAGAACCTGGGCGACTTCTGCAATTAGATCTCCGAAGTGCGGAGATCTTACTTCCTTCTGGGACGGAAGCGTAACACTCACTCGCGGTACAGAGCCTGGGCGACTCTGCAATTAGATCTCCGAAAGAGGGTTAAAGTCAATAGGCTCGGCTAGCCTTTGTGCTAATTTATTTTATGGCCGGTCTAGTCTGGGAATTATGATTACCTGAAATGCACATTTTAGAAACTAAGTATGTCTGTGAATTTGGTCATTTCTTATAGGTATTCCAAAAGAATATATCAACTTACCGTAAAACTTTAACGCCTCGCATTTCAGCACTAAAAAAATCAATTTGCGAAAAGAAAACTGCTATCATAATCGCGTCGATTTTTGGCAAATTATCAGGCGGCCCTTTTAGAAAACCACTGTCTGTCATGATAGTATGTATTTAAAATATATATTATATACATTCAAATGGGTTTAGGATGCTAGGACTAAATGATTATGGCCTTATCAAACTTATTCAAACCAGCAACTGTCAACAAAAACTACTTGACGTTGGACTCGTGAGCGCGTTGTGACGTCAAATTTCGCTAGCCAATCATGTCTCGTTATCGATATTTGAATTTTCGTACGACTTTAAAAGAGAATTAATTAGTTTAATAAATATTTTTAAGTACGATATTCGAGTTGAGTTATTTTTTTACATATATTAAATGCATTGAAAACACTATATTACATATACTGCATGTACCCTATTATACGAAAAAGTTGATTCTTAAAGTTAGAGATTCACTTGGCTGACAGGGTGGAAGAATTATCATGAGAGTTCAGAGACACTTCCCTTTACTGATGGCTGTCCAGGGTCCAGTGGCTGCTTTGTATGCAGAGTCCTCCCGTTCGCACTTGGTATCCAAGTACCTCCGGATCGGGATTAGACGGCCTCCATGGTCGAGGGGTAAGGCTCTCGACTACGAATCCGAAGGTCGCGGGTTCAAATCCCGGCGTGCGCAAGTAATTTTTTATTTTAATTAATTTGTGTTGTTTCACAATTAATTCATTTAAAAATAATATAGAATATATTTGCGCACGTTCCAGAGTGGAAGATACTCTCAGTATCGCCCTGGTGAAAGACCACCATTCAGAATTGAAACGTTGCTTGAAATGGCTTTTAGCCATGTTCGGTGACCAGATCTGAATAGCCATTATTTCCCTACTTTCTTCTTCCCCTTCTCCTTCCCCTCCCCAATACCTTCAGCCTCACAACATTCCGCAATTGGGGATACCATAGTCTCACTGGCTCCAGACGGTTGGGAGCAGTTGGGACTCTTGTGAGGTATTCATATAAAAAAAAAAAAAAAAAGATACAAACACGGCGATAATCAGAGGCCTGGGCGGTCTCCGGGGTTTGATCTCCGAAGGGCGAAGATGAGTAACTTCCTGGGCAGAAGCGGGGTTTCGACTCGCGGTGCAGAGTCTGGGTGACTTCTACGGTAGATCGCCGAAGGGCGAAGACCAGACTTCCTTCTGGGACGGAAGCGTAAAACTCACTCGCGGTGCAGAGCCGCGACATCTGCAATTAGATCTCCGAAAGAGGGTTAAAGTTACCTTCTATATAGCACATAATCGCACGACATTGCTGTGTCAGATGGAACCTTGTTATTCCAAGGGGTCAAATTGGGAATAATAAATACCCTGGGTCCAACGGGCAAAACGCTAACCCACGTGAACTTTTCACGCATTCCATACTATTATGTTTTAGTTTATGATAACCTCATGATTTAGGCTAAGTTAGTTTAGGACTGGTTTGGTTACGTTGGGTTGGGTTAGGTTTGGTTAGGTTAGGGTTAAATTCAACAATTCCGCTTCACTGTTAATACGCATAGGTTTCCAAAATAAAACTTCGTTTCAGATTACTCAAAATTAAAAAAAATATATATATTGTCATACGCGAAATGCAAACTAATGGGTAGAAATTCATTTAAAGCTTAGTAAACTTTGAAGTTTTTATATGGAATTTTTAGGTTAGTTTTTCGTTTTGTCTCTCTAAACCCAAACTAAGAATCTAATAACCTATTTTATATGTAATTAATAAACCATATTATATTTAAAATAGGTTATTAGGTTCTTAGTTTGGGTTTAAAGAAAAAGAAAGAAAAAAAATTGAAACGGAATTGTGTAATTTTACCTAGGTTAGGTTAGGTAAAGTTAGTATAGGTTAGGTTAGGTTAGGTTAAGTTAGGTTAGGATAGGTTAAGTTATGTAAGGCTTGGTTAGGTAAGATTAAGTTAGGTTGAACTAAGTGATGTTAGGTGCGAGCGAGTTCACTGAAATGTGCGGGTAACTTAAATTAATAATCATTATTACGAAAGTATAAAATCGTAGGGGCCAAATTCGGCTTTAAATCAGAGATTAATAAATTGAAGTATCGTTTTGAAATCATAAAGTTATAAATGTCCATTGGGGAATAATAATACAATTTGTGTAAATAATAAATTATTTTATCCATGATTTTTTCACAATATAAATATTATCATGATCTACGACAGCGACACTCTCAACTAAATTTGTAATATGCATGTGAGCCATCTATCGACAACGACCGAATACTAAATTAATATTAACAAATTTGTAACAGATTTTCTGTTTTATCAACACGTTAATGGTTACTGCCATCTATTGGAACGTATTTAAAACACTTGTCAATGATCCTCGTTATATTTGATACGTGCGATTCGAAGAGATTCGCAAAAAAAATATTGGAGAAATGTGAAAATAGCTACCTATAGACATACATACTTGTCTCGATGAGAGCCCGAGCGGGCCTTGCCAGGTCAAAAAATGTAAACTCTATAGCGGAGTACAAAAATACTCATCAATGCCCAAAAATGCAAGAACTGGTTTGATTTTAGAGGGTAGGGTAAATATTTTTGTTGACCAAGGGAATCTATTATTTCGAGAATATACTAATACCTTCCAATTCTTACTTAGGCTTATATCTCATGATTGCATTTTCACTTCATTTTCAAGTTTGATGTAGTTTTTCTGTTACCCGGGGCTAATGAAAATGATAACCTTTTCAAGAAAGAATGTTGACATCAGAAGTAAGGGAAATGAGTATAGGCGCACGGACACACCCACAACACACTTCTATCGGATTATTTCTTCAGTGATCAGTGATTACAGAAAAGTGAACTTCAGGTGAAATACATTTTTATTTTAGGTACTTACATAATGTATTATTTGGGGGAGAGGGGTTGTAAAACACGTGCATGAATACAATGTTATCGAAATCTCCCTAGATTTTGTTAATAACTCCCTTTCTCCCTCGAAACTCTCTATTTCTCCCTAGATCTAGGGATTTCTTCATCGATATGGCAAAATCGTCCGATGTTTGTAATGGCTGCCGGGCCGCAGCTGCGTGCTAGTCGGGCAGTTAGATGGATGAAATATTAGACGTTATTTTGTGAAAAATGGCCGTGATGGAGGGATCCCTGAGTAAATGGACCAATGTGATGAAGGGGTGGCAATATCGGTGGTTTGTTCTGGATGACAATGCGGGACTACTCTCCTATTATACGGTAAGCGATCGCCTTTTAGCTCCGCCTAAAAACACGTACGATTTTGACAGCTAACCTGGCACTCGTCTTTAGGCAGTCTTTTGTTTTTTTTTTACGCAACTGAATTTGCACTCTTTTAATATTATATATAACAAATTAGCTACACACGACTTACCAGCACTGTTTAATTATATTGTGCTTGTAATATAACTGAATCTTATTGTTTTGTGTCTACGAAAACATGACATTTCTGCATAATTTTTTGGCCAGGTAATTTGGTTCTCCGGTGTTTTGCAGTGAAACAGTACAGTATAATTTGACATTATTTATTTCTACGAAGTGGACCTATTATTCTAACGTAAACAAGAATATCTTTCTGGTTTCTCATCACGTAAAAATAGTTTGTAAGATTGTGTATTCAATTATCAAATAGTGACAGTTCAATTCTAATTGTAAATTGGTTTTCTCCATTGTTTACCCATGCTATTATTTATTCTCTTGATCTGAAAATATTCACTATCTTATTCGATAAAATTATTTTCTTAGAACTGGAACCGCGTTTGACTATTTTTCAATAATAAAGCTAACTAACCTTCACGCTGTTTCCCCATTGGGGTAGGCATAGATGATGGACCGCCACACAACTATCTCTTGACACACACTCCTTGCTTCATTCACATTCATGCATTATCTTATTCATACTCTTATGTTATTCTGACTCTTAACATGACCCAACGCAGGTATTTGATTAATTTGATATGTCTTTCTCGGGCGTCCCCGACTTCTTTCACCATTCACTTTCGTATATTCTCCTTACACTTATTTCTTCATTCATCTCCCCTGCATGTCAAAACCATCGAATCATCCCTTTCTTTATCTTATTCACTAAGCCTGCATTTTTTCTGGATCTCCGGATTTTTAATATAGTTTTCTCACACATGCGCCTCAGAGATCTCATTTTTACAGCATTCAGTCTACTTTCATCCTTCCTCTGCCGGTTCCATACCCCACTGCCATAAATCAGGGTTGCTATCAGCCAATGGCGGTTTTCTCTGAAGTGAGTTTTTCCGGTGAACACCATAAAAAAGATAACAATAAAGATAATAAGTTAAACTTATATTATAATTTTGCGACAATTTAAACAGCGCGCTAAAAAATCCACCCTTCCGTTTTAATACTGCCCGAGAGTTAGTACACTAGTGGCGCTTCAGCGGCAAACCGAAGAAGCGTGCAAACCTTAGGATTCTGTTAGGTGCTCGGGTGCGCAGCGACTAGGAGATTTGTACCAAATTTGTACCAAATTTGTACAGAATAGTATTTTTTAGTAGAAATGATAGATTTTTTTCCATGATTATCGTGTTTTATTGTTATTAAAATAAGTTAATTACTAAAGGTATTACGCTTTCATATAAAAAACTATTTTTTAGCAGCCATAGCTGCTTTAATGAATCGCCAAATTGTATCTTGTTGCTGGGTTGCTAATCTCTGATGAAGTTCCATTAGATCTAGGGAAAAATATATATATTTATGGAAATGACCAACATAGGATTTATAGATGAGGGAATTTTTTTAATCTCCGATTTAACTCCCAATGAAGCATGCCATAAACCGTAACTGGAATCAGCATGCCATTGTGAACCGGTAGCCTCGCTTTTTTATAACTTTGCATTAGCAACTACCGCATTCTGTCCTCCATTAACAGAGTTTCATGCATACTCTTTTCTTTCAATGTCCTAACCAGTCTTTCTATCTCTTGTAAGCATCCTTACAAAAACTTGTCCAATCGCTCCAAGTATTCATCGTTCCCAACTATATTGCATTGAGTTTTCTTACTCTCTTTTTCAAACACCACTACTTTGAACTTACTTACATTCATCATTAACTCATTGTGCATCCATTCTCCGTTCTTCCTAGACACGGAGACTATATATCTTTCATTCTGTTAGAAACAGTGACGGTCCCATCAAAAAGATAATAATATTTGTATTTAATAAAAAGACAGATATTCATTCCCTGGTTACGAATAACCTGACAATATTTGAAAATCTACTACTACCGTCAAAGTAAGCGGAAGATGTTGCTAGAGTTGTGATGGAGGACTTAGGCAGCCGAGGAATTAAACTCACGGCGCCTGGGTGTGACCGAGACGCGATGCCAACTCACCCACTGACCGGTCTATTATAAGGCAAACTTGTATTATAATTTGACTACCCTTTAAAACAACACTATTCGAATTCCGTGCTGAAAAAATCCACCCGTCCGTATTAATACTGCCCGAGAGCGAGTCTGAAATGATTCCCATATATGCGTTTTGAATTCAGCGCCTTCGGGACTTTTTGTTCTAAGAAATAGTTCATACAATCTCGAACTCGTGGTGCTTCAGTGGCAAATCGTGGAAGCGTGCAAACCTTTAGGAATCTGTTAGCTCCCTGGGTGCTCAGCGATTATGGGATTTGTTAACACCAAATTTGTACGGAAAATACATTGATTTTTGCAAAATACTATTTTGTTTTCGGTTATTAAAGTCAGTTAGTTACTGAAGATGTTACCTTTTTATATTAAAAATACTATTATATTTTCGGTTATTAAAGTCAGTTAGTTACTGAAGATGTTGCCTTTTTATATTAAAAATACTATTTTGTTTTCGGTTATTAAAGTCAGTTAGTTACTGAAGATGTTACCTTTTTATATTAAAAATACTATTATGTTTTCGGTTATTAAAGTCAGTTAGTTACTGAAGATGTTACCTTTTCATATTAAAAACCGTGCTAATTGTGATTTTAGTATTTAAAACAATTTTTTTTTATAACCTGCGATAATATATTCATAAGCCATAGACGCTTCAATGAATCGCCATATTATATCTTGTTGCTAGGTCGCTGATCTCTGGTGCAGTGAGATGATGAAATTCCTTTATATCTAAGGAAAATTAGGAATAACTATGGAAAAGACCAGCATAGGATTTACAGATGGGGGAATTTTTTTCTTTTTTTAATCTTCAGTTGAACTCCCAATGAGATAAGTATTGAACCGCCACTGGTTAGAAAAAGACACCGCATCGTCAGCATACAGCAGGCAACATAATTTTAGATTGTTCAGTATTTAATTAAGTAGAAAAGAAATGTACTTGTTCAAAGAAAAGTAATGTAAGTTATAATGCTTTTATAACGGTTTCCATTACGTTAAATTCACTCAGCGGAAAGGAATGAACTATGTATACGGGACTGAAATAAGATCCTTCACGTCAGTTTCTATTTATTTTAATGATGATTTATCTATCTATTCTCAATGGCACATATTTAATAACAATCTTATGTCAAAATTCTACTGTTGGCATGGTTTTGTTGCTAAATTTGTATTAACTGGAACGTAAACAATCTGATGTGTATGAAGCAAGCTGTCAAAGTGATACAAATTATTTCATTATTATGGGGAGGGGAAGGATAAAAGTGATTTTATTTGTATGGAAGCGATGCAATTGTTCTTTATCATCATGGCGCTGCATCCCAGGGTTAGATTTAGCCTCCTCCACAAATTCTCTCCACTGGCTGCAGTTTCTCACTCTTTGCCTTGAGTCCTCAGTCCTTCCCGTCCCACTCTAATCCTCTCGCACATAGTATATCCATCTGTTCCTCGGTATGCCTCTAGGTCGCTTCCACTGGTTAAGTTTTTAATGTGATTTCATAATGATGATTGTTGTGACTAATGCCTCCAAAGAGTCATTGACCACTTGGAATCAACTTTAGCTTGTATGATCTTGTTATTCCTTTTTTGTCATTCTGAAAATTCGGACACGTTTTTTTATATCGACCGCAGGGTCTCTAGCTATCTGTGCTCCAGGGACGTAATCAATCTGTATACCATTCAATAATCATTCTTTCAACCTACAAATGTCATTCCACTACGATGGTATAATATTATACATCCGACGTATGGTATTGTGACCAACTGATCGACCATAGAGCCGTTAAAATTGATAGTAATATTCTTAATAATCAACGTTAACTCAAAATTTCCCACTTTCTTTTAATCCCTCCCTCCTTTGACGTTCTGTCTCTTTCTCTTTTTTGTGTTATCCCATTCTATTGTATGTGCCTATCTCTGTCTCACTGTCCCATTGTTTCTTTTTTTGGTGCCCTTTTATTCTATTTTGTGTTATGTCACACCTATATATATTCTCACTCTATGTATTATGGTTTGGTTTTAAATTTTACCCTGACGAAGCTTGGGACAAGCGATGCTGGTTGGTGATAACTGTAAAATAAATTGGTTGTTCAGGACAAAGTGTTTGTTTTATTTAATAAATATGTCAAACCACAAATTAATTGCTTCCTACGAAACTATTTTAAAATTTAACTAACTAACCATCACGCTGTTTCGCCGCAGGGGTAGGCAGAGAGGACAGACCGCTAAACAACTCGATCTTGGCATACACTTCTTGCTTCATTCACATTCATGCAACGCCTCATACATTCTCTTCTGTTATTCTGACTTCTGACATGACCCGACTCAAGTATTTGATTCACATGATCGTGCCATGTCTTCCTCGGGCGTCCCCGGCTTCTTCCATTCACATTCGCGTCATACATTCTTCTTACACTCCTTTCTTCGTTAATTCGCTCTACATGCCCGAACCATCTAACCGTCCCTTTCTTAATCTTACTCATTATGCTTACATCGTCCTTGCATTCTTTACGAATCTCTATATTTTTCACACTTTTAAAATTGAATTACCATTAATGCCGAGATACATTAAAACATTCACGTCTTTACTACATTTCTATAAATCTTGCACACTCGACAATAATATCCCATTTAATGTTTTGATCGTTAGTTTTTGATTTGAGCCGACTTGATGAGATTGAGCGGATCGTGAAATAATATTTGATCACCTGTATTAGTATTGATTGTGTTGTGACCCTAAACATTTACGGCTTTCGGCTCTGTAAAAATCTGGCATTGTCATTTTATGAAAGTAAAGATGAATTATTATCACTATTTGTCTATGATTTTTCGGTTGATGGTAATCATTAATCTATGACTGTCTCATTTACACATTTTCGGTTATGTTCTGATTTTTTATTGCTTTAGCTTTTGTTATCTCTGATAAATTATTTATTTTATCCGCTGTCTAATCATATATAGCAGTAATTCGTGTGACGAGATCCAAAAACAATACATGGACGATGTAAGTGTGCTGAACAAGTTTAAGAAAGGGTCGCATGGACGAAAGATGGTTTTTTTTATATGAATACCCCACAAGAGTCCCAACTGCTCCCAACCGTCTGGAGCCAGTGAGACTATGGTATCCCCAATTGCGGAATGTTGTGAGGCTGAAGGTATTGGGGAGGGGAAGGAGAAGGGGAAGAAGAAAGTAGGGAAATAATGGCTATTCAGATCTGATCACCGAACATGGCTAAAAGCCATTTCAAGCAACGTTTCAATTCTGAATGGTGGTCTTTCACCAGGGCGATACTGAAAGTATCTTCCACTCTAGACCGTGTCCAGATATACTATATATTACTTTTAATTGAATTAATTGTGAAACAGCGCAAATTAATTAAATAAAATTTACTTGTGCACACCGGGATTTGAACCCGCGACCCTCGGATTTTTAGTCGAGAGCCTTACCCCTCGACCATGGAGGCCGTCAAGGTTAGGACATGCAGAGCGGGTGGACGTAGAGAGAAGTGCCTGGTGAATATACATTTCACAAGTGAACAGAAGAAAAGGTCGGTGATGCCCCAGGAACTGATAGTTAATTCAATACGTACAAGAGTCATCGGATCACGTCACGTGAATATATGTATGAGATGATGTATGAACCTGTATGGAATGTGTGCCGAGGCAGAGTAGTGCATTATTTTTTTCCTTTCTCGCCCCACAATTCCATTTTTTTTTTTTAAATACCTTAGTGTTTTAGTTTTAAGCACTCCATTCATTCACAAGCGAACCGATTCGCAAGATCAGTTTGTTCGCACTGGTTTGCCAACCTATCCGCTCGTGAATGGGAGTGGTGAACATATTCGGTATGAGTATAGGTTGGGCTCTTGGTTCGGTCAAATGAATACCGAGCCTCGAGCCCGACCCGTACTTCGGATTCTCCACGCTATTGGTTTGCCCAGTACTGATTGAAGCCACCACGTCAAAAGGCTTAGCCGTTTGGCCGTCCTTTCTTTTAGTCAAGCCTATTATTCAATCCATTCTCACAAGTTCTCTTTAAAAACGATAGGTAAGTCGGATGTGAGTGGGGGCAGTTTCAAGTCCATTGCTTTGTTTATTTTCGTTGAATGTAATATTTTGTTGTGCCGAAACTAAATGTGGGAACGAATATTCTCACAATTTACATTTTGAGCCATGACCCATCTAAAATAATGTAATAAATAATCAATTTTTAATCATTGAAGAATATAATATTAACACATCCCAAATGAACCACGAAACTGAAAAAACAACAGAAATTAAAAAGATTTCAGTCGCATCTGGGACTCGAACCCAGGACCTCTACCTATCCGGAGTAACCGCTTAACCAACTTAGCTAATGAGACCAGTTCAATTTACGCCATACTTCAAGTTCAAGGAGGATAATATCAACAAGTCTTGAACTTGAAGTATAATATGATGTACATATTTTATTTTAGATGAATAGATTCTTTTTTTCACACAGTAGAATAATTGCACCAACTGTAGGAGCAAGTTTTGATTTTCTTGGTAAAGGAGGCATGGTCCGGCCATCTGACGCACACCGTGGTCCGTGAACGATTGAACACCGATCGAGGGAATGGGTCTGCGGTCAGGTTGGGGTTCGTGGTTAGGTCCGGGTCCGTTGTGTGACTGAGGGTGGTTTAGATTTGTTTATAATATGGTCACACATGTCTTATTACAATTTATCCACAAGTTTTAGGTGGATTACGCTATGTATTTGTGCATCCTCTTGTTTTATTTTGTTCTGGCATCTCTGTTGCATATAAATTTAGACAATTTGACTGTATCGGCATTCCTTTCGATACTCTTTATTTTTTAAAGAACAACGATAACAGCGCTTATCAATTAAAATATTTTGTGCTCATTGTTGACTTTCATTCTGCTATCAGAATTTCAAGGTTATTCCGTAGAACTACATGCATTTTTTGCATTATTTATTTTTAAAAATATTATAAATTTTCTTTTGATCTAATTTATAATATAATCTCCGATAGACAGCAGATTTGTTATTAAAACCATATCAAGTTCTCACTTTCTTTTGTTCAAATGGCTATACGCAGGTTAAAAAAAGAAGTTTTTTGTTTTGTTGTGTAAAAATAGGGTTAGAGTCCTGACTATTCCTAACTCTCCGGAACTAGCTAGACTTTGACATCCCCAATCAGGGAATGTTGTGAGGTTGGAGAGGGGGTTGGGAAATATCTATCCTATTCATATCTGGTCACTAAAGAAAAGGTTCTTTTTTTTAATTCGTTGAGATTGGACATTCTTTTTATTGTTATTGTACTAAATATTTAGCAAAATATTCCAAAGTAAAAGTGAATGATGTCATAAGTATAATTGGGAAACTTGTTTAATTTGTTTTCGATGCAGTTCATTGCATTCACTTACATACTCGTATTATGTATTATTATATATTTTTATATATTATTATATATTATTATATATATATTATTATATATTCGTATTATATATTTTTATTCAATTTTCGAATAAATTATTGAAACTTATGAATCTCATCATGCTAATATATTTTAATCATTGAAGATAATGAAAATAAAAACAAAATGAAACGTGAAACTGAAAAGACAAAAGATAATGGTAGCAACTGGGACTCGAACCCAGGACCTCATGGTCTATCCGGTACCTTGCGCTCTAATCCACTGAGCTACAGCTACCCCAATCCGTCCCGTCATTTTTATAGGTATCAGACTTCGATTTCTAAGAAAGGTTAATATTATCTTCAATTAATTCCCTCATGTTTTTTACTACTACCTTTTTATCATGACTACAAGATTCTACCCGTATTTATTTGCAATGTTATGGCAAGGTCCCGGATAGACCGTGGGTTTGAGTCCCAATTGCTACCGATATCTTTTTCTTTTCTTTATCTTTTCAGTTTCATGTTTCATTTTGTGAATTATTATTTTTAATGATTAAGATATATATTTTTAATTCTTAACTCTCAGTGAGCTACGACCTTCGCAGTGTCATGGTCTATGCATTTGAGTTGAGTCAGGAGATTCCAGGTTCATTTCATGTTCACTGTAAATATATATTCATGTGATTTTTCTTTTAATTTATGTAGTCTGCCTGTTGTGAAGTTGATTATTGCATTTGATGGACTTACAGAATGACTTTACAGATATGGCTAGTAACATCTAACTGACTGGTTATGATTTCATTTTCTCCTACGTATTTATATTATGTTTGATGTATTCGGCCCACATTTTTGGAGTGAACTGGATCATTCATGATTATACTAGTGTTAATTAGATGACCTCCGTGGTTTGAATCCCGGCATGTGCAAATAAATTTTATTTTGGTTAATGTGCGATATTTCACACTTAATTAAAAATAATATGTAGTATATTTGCTGCATTTCCTAGAGCGGTAAGATACTCTCAGTATCGCCCTGGTGAAAAACCGTCTATTAGGATTGAAACATTGCTTTAAATGGCTTTAGTCGTGTTTTGTTACTAGAACTAATTAGCCGGGTTCTTACCAATCTAGCGTTACTTACTCCACGTTCTCCCCCGCCTTCTCCAGGCTCACAACCTATCCCAAAATGGATATACCATAGTTCCAGGCTGTTGTTACTCTTGTGCTGTAAAAAAATAAATAGATCGAGAAATTAATGTAATTTTTTTCTTCACATCGCGAGGTATTATTTACCTTTTTATTGTGAGAACTCCAACACTCTATCACAATTGTATAACCCTGTTTGCCGTATACAGAATTTAGGTAATATTTGTAAAGATACTGTTGACATATTTATTTCTTCATGTTGAACAATGCTTCGAACTTATTTAATTTGTTATTATCTTAATTCGATTATTATTTTGTCTTCAGTTTCTGGCTGCGAAGGTATTGTTCAAAATTATTGTGTGAATTGAATGTTGATCATTAATCATTGAAGAAAATAATATTCACATAACCTAAATGAAAGATGAAACCGGACAAAAGGACAGAAACTAAAAATATTTCAGTCGCATCTGGGACTCGAACCCAGGTCCTCTGCCTATCCGGGGCAACGCTCAACCGACTTAGCTAATGAGACAAGTTCAATTTGTGTCATCTTCATCGATATCATATCTCAAATTCAAAATTTGTGAATATTATCTTCCATTTTTAATCTCATATTATTGGCAGCTATTTTTATGATGTTTACAAAGTTCTACCAAGTCTCAGATGCGACTGAAATATTTTTAGTTTCTGTCCTTTTGTCCGGTTTCATCTTTCATTTAGGTTATGTGAATATTAGTTTCTTCAATGATTAAATATTACGATGAGGTTTTTAAATCTCAATAAAAATAATTAATAATTAAAAGTTGATCATTAAATTTATCATTAAAAATACTGACTTATTTTTTGTTTCTAATTATTTATACTTTTTACATGCCATTGTTTATATATATATATATATATATGTTTTTTATTTACTTTATTTGTTATTTTTTTATTTGAATTTATATTTACATTGCTGCATTAATATATAACAGTGGCGTGCTCTTTGACCAAAGGCAGGCTGTATGTAGTTTTTGAAGTTTGGGTATGAATTGTGCATTGAATATTTGAAAATAATCTTTTTATCACCCTCCGCTAATTACTGTGACCAACTGAATAAATGAGCGTAAAAGTTATAAGTATTAAGTTACCCATTTCTTAGAAATTTGTCGCATATTTTTATTTTCTACTGTCTTTTTTTTCTTAGGGTATGCACAGCTTTTCAGCCTTTATCGACTGCACGCCACTGCTATATAACATACACGTGCTGTACCTTTAAAAAACATGTTACATGTGTAAAGCCCTATTTGGTTGTAAATAAATAATAAATATCTTTACATTCTGACGGCCTCTATGGTCGAGGGGTGCAGCTCTCGACTACGAATCCGAAGGTCGCGGATTCAAATCCCGGCGTGCGCAACTAAATTTTATTTAATTAATTTGTGTTTTGTTCACAATTAATTCATTTAAAAATAATATATAGTATATTTGCGCACGTTCCAGATTGGAAGATACTCTCAGTATCGCCCTGGTGAAAGACCACCATTCAGAATTGAAACATTGCTTGAAATGGCTTTTAGCCATGTTTGGTGACCAGATCTGAATAGCCACCATTTCCTCACCTTCCTCTTCCCCTTATCCTTTCCCTCCCCAATACCTTCAGTCTCACAACAATCCCCAATTGGGGATGGCATAGTCACACTGACTCCAGACGGTTGGGACTCTTGTGCGGTATTCATATAAAAAAAAGTATGAATATAATTAACAGAAGTATGAATCGGAACACTTCTTAAAAGTGATATAAAGTCAAAGGACAAAAAAAACTAGCCCGAAAACCTAATCTAACTTAACTAATCATTTTTTGTTTGTTTTAATAAATAAATAAAAACATTTTTCGTACGACAAAGAAAATAATTAGGGTAGGTTAGATTAGGTTTTCGGGCTATTTTTTTTTTCGCACTTTTAAATTATCATCTATTGAATTATCATGGAACCAAGAATATATATATTTTTTAAGACAATGTTTTTGTAGGTCTGTAAGTTTTTTTTGTCGTTCTTTTAATGACTTTATATCACCTTTAACAATTCATAGGTGTGTTGATTTATCCGGTTACCAGTAACAATATACCTTGTAACACTTGTCGCCTGACATTCTTTCATCAAGGTCACCCCAATGAAAAAGATTTGTTTATTTTAAAAATCAAGTCCTTCTTTCCGCTTCTTTTCCACCCAGGGAAAAGAAAAACACAATGACATTTACTCTTTCAAATGTAAAATGGTAAAACGTTCACCACAGAGAAATCTGACACAATAATGTTTATTTGGTAATATCAAAAATATACGTAGAATTCGGTAGTTACTGTTTTAACCGCGTTCTATCTCTCAGCGGTGGCACTATTATATATTTTTTTTTTTGTTATCTACTAACAGAATGACAGGCGCGTTCGCCACATTATCACTATTTATTTACATTGTGAATATTAGATAGCAATTTATTTTTGGGAGCAGTCTTATCAAAAAATGTATGGAAGAAATTGAAAATATTGCGAATTAGTAACAATTTTTTTTTAGATAATTTTCACCTATCAGTTGGATTCTAGAGTTGAACATAATCTCGGTATCACCCCGGTAATAGACCGCCTTTCAGAACCGAAACATTAAAATGTTTTGTGATTTGCTCCGAATAGCCAGGCGCTTACCAACCTTTAAATTCCCTGTCTCTTCCCCTCTGCTCTTCCTACAGCCCCTCAAAATTCTCCAAATGTGTATACAATATTCCCACTTGGTAGAGGGAGTTTTGATGTTTTTCGTGCGTAGAGACCTGAAAATTTTGTGTCTGTGATAATGCGAATTTTTCACGTGTACGCAGAAGGTAATACTTTTTCAGATATAGTAGATATGTTCAACTGCTCTGAATACAAATATAAAAAGACGATTATTTCATGTGAGATGTGTTTTGTATATTCGCCACTGTTACTAATTATTTGGAATGGTACTTACACGATGTTATTCCTGAATTTTGTTCGTGAGACAAATTAAATATTTAGTTGAATGAAATTTATCAAACTTTTTCAAGTATCTAAAATTTTTCTCGAACATAATATAATATTATATAAATTGGCAACATCAGTTTTCTTTTATATCAGTGTAGATCACACTACTAGGATTTTTATGTTCTTATCTAAAAAATGCATTTTGAAATATCGTCCATGTACGCGTACAAATATAATATTTATTTATAAGACGAGTAAATCAAATACTTATGTCAGAATAGCAGAAGAGTTTGTACGAGACGATGTATGGAGCAAGGAATGTGTGCAAAGACAGAGTTGTGTGGCGATCCATCCTGTCTGTCTACCCCTACGGTATCATGGTTAGATAGATAGATACGGGTAGATGGTATTTATGGAAAAAAATATTCAATTATTTAGCATCTTCCGCCAATTTTGCGTATTAATAGTTTCGAAACAAGCAAACACATTTTTCGTAGACGAGTGTTCGTCGGATTCTGCTTCAAATACACTTATAGGGAGCCAAAATTATGATTTTCACCGGATTCGCAAAATTTGTATCCGTTGAACTCCGGTGTTTCCGATCGGCAATGTCAAAACATTTATATTTTATTTTATTTTAAAGAAGACAAACATTCCCTGATTACGAATAACCTGACAATATTTGAAAATCTCCTACTACCATCACAGTAAGCGAAAAATGTTGCTTTTGTCCTGATGGAGGATGTCAGCCGAGGAATTGAACCACGACACCTGGGTGGGACCTAGACGGGATGCCCACTCAGCCACTGACCGGTTTTCGTATGTATGTAGAATATTGGTGGCTATTCTGTGAAAATAATAATAATAATAATAATGTTTTTATTTAATTTCTAATACAATTACAAACATGTTATATTTAATACGTAAGAGAAATTACAGGTACTTATTTAATATTTGTAAAACAATGAAGAAATATACTAAAAATAAAAAAAATAAATTCAGAGACATTTAAATAAATTCAGGCAGTGGTGAAGATCGCGTCAATGAGAAGAGATTCTTTCAAGAATCAATAGAATTTCCCTTTTGAATCTTTCCTCACTGACGCAAAATATGTCGATATCCTGTGAGATTTTGTTCAGGAGCAATATACTCCTCCCCACCGGGAGAAAAAAAAAAAAAAAAGAAAACTACTTACGATAGATATATACATTTGTTATAAATACATTAATAATAATATTCGAATGTTTTGTATAGCGCCGTTTTAAACACATTATCTGGTGAGACAGTATAATTTACAAAAACATAATTATATATTTTATCACCCATTTGCATCCGTTGAACGCCGGCGTATCCAACCGGCCATGTCAACATATACTTTCTTTTCGTATATATTTCAATTTAAGTAACTTCTCTGGGGAAACTACTTTTGATAGATATAAATGTATAAACACATTATCTGGTGAGACAGTATAATTTACAAAAACATAATTATATATTTTATCACCCATTTGCATCCGTTGAACGCCGGCGTATCCAACCGGCCATGTCAACATATACTTTCTTTTCGTATATATTTCAATTTAAGTAACTTCTCTGGGGAAACTACTTTTGATAGATATAAATGTATAAACACATTATCTGGTGAGACAGTATAATTTACAAAAACATAATTATATATTTTATCACCCATTTGCATCCGTTGAACGCCGGCGTATCCAACCGGCCATGTCAACATATACTTTCTTTTCGTATATATTTCAATTTAAGTAACTTCTCTGGGGAAACTACTTTTGATAGATATAAATGTATAAACGCATTATCTGGTAAGACAATACAATTTACAAAAACATCATTTTGCAAAAAAACAATACCAACATTTACCCTCGGCACACTACGGAAGCATTAGACCGCGAGAGCACGGTGTTCCAAAATACCTGCTTTTACGCGAGGTATAAAAAAATCTAATTAGAACACTTATCTCCATTGCGTTTTCTTCACCGAGAAAAAAAAGATCGTGCAAAAACAGAATTGACTGTACCACGATCATTTGATTTGAGTTTTTTTTTGCAGAGTACCGTAACCTTTGCAGGTTGGTTTTGAAAAATGCATGCATAAAGCAAAATGAAAAACAGTATGAGTATTTCAATCTTGTGTAATTTGCTCTCCGTAGCTCACACTGCAAAAGCAAACGAGAATTGATGGTTTTCTTTCATTTAAATTTACAACGGCGGAACATTCTGTATGAATAAATCAGTTTTTGCGGGGTTGGCGCGAGTTTCCAGGATTGTTTCTTCCCTCCCCCCTTCCCGGGATTGTTCCAGCTTTCCCCCTTTTCAGACTTTCCAGTCTTCCAGTTTTTCCGCCCCTTGACCTTCCAGCAACTCAATAGTAGACACGTGTTCGCTTTTAATGTAAATGTTTTTTTTTCTTTTATTATTTTATACAAAAGGTGGATTTTTGGATGATTAGATATTAAGTTCTTAGTACTAACACAGGCTTTTGTTTTAATTTATGTTATGTTTTTCTCACACATTCACATTTGCCATAACTCACGGGCAATTTTCCAACTGTCAGCGGTCTGTGTGACATGGCACCCCCTTTTGAACATGTTGTGAAGCTGAAGGGATTGGAGATAGGAAGAAGATGGGGAAGAGAAAGGTTGGGAATAACCCGTCTATTCAGATCCGGTCATCAAATACGGCTAAAGCCATTTTAAACAACGTTTCGATTATAATAATACGAATGCTTTATTCCAGAATGTATGGTGGGGTAGTGCAATGCGATAATAACACATGCAAAGAAAAAAAAAATACATAAAAAAGTATTAGTTAATACAAAATGTAAAGCGTTTATGGTGGATATCTGACGGTCTCCCGTCTCCAGGGGGCCATCAGAGGGGGCTCCAGCCAGGCGGCGGTGGCGGAGAATTGCCCTGAAAGAGTGCACTCGTCCCTTCAGGAACATATCCGTAGCGCTGCAGTATCTCGGCAGACGGAATTGTTGGGATATGCATTATTGTAGGTAACTTTTAGCTTTTGTTATTGGGATGCATGAATTGTGAATAGGTATCCTTTCACCAGGGCGATGCTGAAAGTATCTACCGATCTGAATTATTGTGGATACATAATAATAAAATGATTCTACGTATTTTTTGAAAATGCTTACATTTTCCACCAGGTACTTGAGTAAACGATACCTTTTTATTTGAACGATTTCATTGGAAAAATTCAGACTTTTTTCGGTTCAATGACTTTCTACTATTATCTTTTCCAGGAAAGCTCGTTTTATTCTTCTTTCTTCATTTTTTTTCTTTTACTTTGCTTTCTATTAGGTATATTTCATATCATTTATATAGAATTGAAAGACACCTGAAGGTTTAATAAGCTGGCTTCACTTGGCACATTTTTTTATGGTCTCCGCGCCCGATTTTTTAGTACTTTTTTTATGTTTCAGTTTATCTTGGAATTTACGTCGCCCCTAATATTAAAGTAATGCTTTAATATACGTTTCGACATAATAAAAGCTACCGAATAATACTGTCATATTGGCACCCATTTAGCAAAGTACCTATAACACTCGCTATGTGGTACGTTTATTTGATGTGTTAATCAATGTTGCTTGCGGTAGCTGTGAAGTTATCTTTTCGGTCATTTAACTTAACCTTACATTTGACAACACGTAATGAAAAGTATTCCTTGCTAATATATATTTTTTATATTTAAACAAAATCGAACCTGCAACTCCTGAATTCAGTCAAAAGTATCGACTATTGCTCTACAGAGACTGTCAATATTACAGAGTGGTAAACACAAATTGGCATCTCTCAAACAAAAACCACTCACTCATAGATAATATTAATAATCCAATTCCGTTGCATATTCAAAATAAGAACCGTAAACTTAACCTCTTCAAACAATTGAAAAATAATAAAATATCTAATAAACCAAAAGCTATTTTAATAAATTAACTAAATTATATAATTCGTTCGCCACTTCAACGCACGTTCAAGTCGAAATCAATAAGGAACTTCATTCTAATTTTTATTTATAAATAATGACGTTAAAACTTAAATAAACTTAAAATGGTTAAAATAATTTTTAAAGGCCGCAAAGCGCTCCAAATGTATAGCCGGTCAGTTTTGAGGTTAGAATGTCAATTGTCAAAACAAGGATGAGCTTTACCGTACGTAATTGTTTATTCTATTCGTGGTAAACCATAAGTAATATAATTATGTACCTTTTTAGAAACTTCAACTCAAAGAATAATAATAGTAGTGACCATTAACATTATCATAATATCCGTATTGATAATGAATACTCTAATTTCTTTCATGAAACATAGTTATTTATATTGAACAACGATTGTAGAGCTTAAAGTCACCCAAATGAACTTAAAATTTTGCCAAAACTAAAAAAATACAAAACAAAATCGAAAAATATTTTTTTTCGTACTTATCCAAAAACAGAATGCTCATGTGACGTCAGATGTTCCAAATGCAATGGTACCAACATAACACGGTGTTTTGATGAGCTGATTTTTTATTCACTTTTAAAATAATGATTTATAAATTCTACGTATAATTATATATGTTATATGTTCGGAATCGGCGTTTGCTGATCTATATGAATATATATTTTAAAGCCATTATATTTTTCTCTGGAGTTCCTTATTATATATAGACCATAAGACAAGTTAGTATAATTTATGCAGGGGAATAAAACACCTGCATAACAATGTAAAATTAATATGGGAACGCCAATGATAAACATCTTAATGACCTTTAGTCAAAATTAAACAATATTACATTATAATAATAATAATACTTGGACGATTTATATAGCGCCGTTTTTGTGAAAAATCACCTCAAGGGTGCTGTACAAATACTACTTGCTAGGGTTTATATTATTATGTACTTATACAGAAAACATACTTACCTGGTAGGGCACTCCAGATTAAAACTTAATTAAATTACAATCTTTTGGGCTGAGATGGTATGACTTGACTAATGATGGCTGCACGCACAGGACACGTTTATTAGAAAACACTGCACATTGCATGACATTGAAGTTACTGTTTAAATCCTATTTGTCATTGATATTATATACATTAGAAGGTTATTGACAAAAGAAGAGTAGGTGCTTATTTGAAACATGATTTTATTTGAGATTTTTTTTAATAATAATTATTTACATTTACGAATAATAAAATTATTTGTTTATTAGGTAACTGAACCA
The DNA here is from genome assembly GCA_022606495.2 of Halesus radiatus. NCBI lineage: Eukaryota > Metazoa > Arthropoda > Insecta > Trichoptera > Limnephilidae > Halesus > Halesus radiatus. The sequence continues at coordinate 113,701 of JAHDVE020002489.1, read as the reverse complement.
TTCATGGATATGACTGTCCGAAACCCTTAAGTGGGGAAACTTTACAGTGTAATAACCATTAAAATAACCGTCAAATTGAGAAATTAATAAGAGCATTGTTAATAAAAATGAAAACATTTTATGAGTTTCAAGTACCTACATAGAAATAATATATATAGATCGTCTGTAAGTGGCTTCTCCAGAGTTTGATAATGCCTTCGGAAAGCGAAATACCCGACACACGTAATGATTATTACCTAGCAAATTTTTTTATTATAAAAGCACATTTTTTTTATATTGAATAATAACGGTTATTATTAAATTTTAAAAACTTTAAATATAGACGGAGTTCTACAAATTACTAATAGATAGCATCACCATGGTGAAATATCATTCAGAATCGATTGTTTGAAGAAAGTTTAGCCGTGTTTGGTGGTGACCAGTTATGAATAGCCAGGTACTTCACTTCCCCACCTTCCTCTTCCCTATCTCTTTCCTCTCTCCGCTCCCCTCAGCCTCACAACATAATGTAATTGAGAATGCCATGATCCCACTGGCTCCGGACAGTTGCAAGTAGTTGGGATTCGTATTATCCGTACGGTATTCACTTTTTTTGTCATATATCATACTTTTTGTACGCTGAGACAGCTGTCACAATAATAACAAAACTAAAATACTCGAAGGCCAAACATTTTCTATTTATTTATTGGAGTTCTATGAATTAAACACAATATAGCTTGGCATTTAATTGTAGGTATTTATTATTTTGGAACTACAAAATATCATTAAGGGGAACGGCTGCGCTGCCTGTTTCATGCATAATTTAATTTTGGTTTTGAGGCCAAAATACCCATCCAAACTGAATTATCACTTTTTAAATTAAAGGTTTATTAAATAACTAGTACGTATGAGAAGTATTTTTTATTTATTTTTGTTTTAAATTATGAAGTATATGCCATGAAAAAAAATCAATTTTCATAATTTTAGAGGCAACTTTGAAAAATATTTGCAGGTTTATGGTATTGAAAAAATAAATTATTAAATTTGCTATGTAAATAGGAGTATGTTAATAAATTTTATACTACATTATATTTTCAAAGTAGATGGGGTAAAACTTTTTTTTAAATCACCGTTAGCCCCCAAATAATTGTTAAAGGTGCCTCTAAAATCGCGAAAAATCAATTCTTATAATCCGTACTAGATATTTACTATATTTTTGATGAAAAAAAAAGAGATTTTGACCTCAAATCCAAAATTAAGTTTTGTATGAAACAGGGCGCGCAGCCGTTCCTCTTAATATGGCAACTCCAAGATACTCACTTCGTCTTTGTAATGTGTTATACACATTCAAATGTTTTCACGTATTCGCATTTCACAGTTTGTTTTAAGGAAACAGCGCTGCACTTCATTATTAATTTTTTTAACGTTTTTTTTTAAATAAAATATTTTTATTTATCTGACGTCTAATACATGGTTGTTTCGATACATACATTTCAGGAATACGAAAAAATCGATTTTCCTTATAATTATCTTACCTGCAAAGCGTTAAATGATTAAAAATGTTTAAACGTAATATTGGCTTAGAATATAATGCAGAATAATCTCCATTCAGAACGTACCACTTATTTCTGTACATCGTTTGGTTAATGTTAAAAAATATGTACTTGGACCGTTGTGTTTTTTTTAAATTGCAGTCATTTTCCTGCTAGCCATCTTGGTGATACCATTTTAAAGGATCGCAGCGCCCTCATTTTGTTGTCTATTATTAAATATCAGACTGTAACATTAAATATTTTATTCATTCCTTACCTTAAGTTTCTTGTTTTAGCCGTATTGTACTGCGAGAAACGTACGGCCGCTTTTACCAATCAGAACTGAGCGAACGCTAAGTTTAATAAAAATTTACCCTTCCCAGATAATTACTTATCTTCAAGTCACTGTAATTTTTTAAATAAGTTTTCAATTCCATTGGACATGCGCAAAAAAAATGTCACTGTGAAACTTTTGACTACTAAATGAAATATTATTAACTAGCCTGTTGCAGGCTTGCAATTGGTTTGTGTGTAAATATATATGTGTTGAAATGTGGATGAAGCAAGGAGTGTGTGTGCAATAATATTTTTAAAATATAATATAAAGAAAAAAATTTACTCAAACTCCTACCCCTACCCCTACCCTTACCCTTACCCTTATTAAGTTCAGTGTAAGTCTTATCTTGCAAAAAGGGTCCCAAGGAGCTTTCTGCTCAATTTATCTCAGCCAATCCGATTGCGTTCGTCGTGACGCGTAATTTGATACTCATATCGGCTACCGCTAATCCTACCCCTACCGTTACTTCTACTTCTACTTCTACCCCTACTTCTACCCCTACTATTATCCCTAATTCTACCCCTACCCTACCACTACCCCTATATAGTTATGTGTGCGCTTTTCTCGCAAAAGGGGACCTAGGAGTTTACTGCTTAATTTTTCACTAATCAAATTCTGTTGTGTAAGTCGATACGTGTAATTTGATACCCATATCGGCTACACCTACTCCTCTCCCTACCCCGACTCCATGTAATTTTATTTCAATAAATGTATATTTTATAATGTTTTCCCCTAAAAATTTGAGCCTTAACTCGCCAAAAGGCCCCAAGGAGTTTACTGCTCAAATTTTCACTTAGTCGCTTGGAATGTGTACTTTGATACGCCTATTTTGATACCAATATAATCATTATTGCGAAAAAAAAAAGTTTAAATTGTTTTTTTTTTTTAATATTTTTCAGCCATCTTACCGGCCATAGCGTTATGTACATCATAATGACGTTGTAACAAATTTGAACCGTTTCGGATGGGTGGTTTTAGATTGATTTGTAAATCAATAGTTATTAATGAAAATATTAAAATTACACATTTTTAGTGTGATTATCGGAATCATAAATATAAACTTTAAATCTTTCACACATTTTTAACAGTATCCGTAGTTTGTGAAAATACCATATTGCGTGTATTAGTAAATGCCACCCAGGCTTCAGAGATCTCGGTTTTAGTTCCATTTTGACTTGGCGATCGATTGCTCAATCGACAAAATCACAAAAAATCATCGGTTTTCCGGTTCCAAATCTAGAATTACTACCGCCACACCGCATGGTCTAATGAGCTTCAACAATGCTTTCACCTCTAGTGTTGATACTGCTCACATCTCTTACTAGATATATGTCGTTCTATCGAATCTTGGGACTTGGAACTCGGCCAAAGCGGAGCTCTCTGTATCAGTAGCGCAGAAACGAGAAGATCAACACTCTGAGACTGCCTCCCAGGAAACTAATGAAAAAGTGGCCTTCTATGCGTACCTCTAATCTCTATATCCAGTAGGTATATCTAATATCCACTCAGTATGTACTTTCTATAGGCCTTCTCTCTTCACACGGAGGAACCCCCCCTCTAGAAATGCAGTCCCCTGCAGTTTTCTTTGCATCTTTAATTAAATTTGAATTATTGGATCACACAAACCATAGGTTTTCAACTTGGACGATAACGCCCCCTTGTGGACGTTTGAGGATATCAGGGGGGCAGTAGAATGCCCAGTGAAAATTAGGGGGCGTTGAGATGGCACACTGAGGGCGTGGACAGGTAAAAAAAATATTGCCTAAAATGACAAAAAAAAAACGCTAATCACGTACTAATAAAGCATAGTAAATTTTAATATTGGTTAATTTTTATTATTGTTTGTATTGTAATAATTTTTATCACGTGTGCGAAAATTCACATATTTCGGTAGTTTGGGAAGTGGATGAAAATAGAACTGAAAGATTTCAGATCTACGTTAAATTTGGATGATATGGTAAAAAATATTTTTGATTTCAATTTAAAAAAATTTAAAACTTCCGATTTCACGTGAAATGTCTCATACTCGTATATGAATACAGGTAAAGTTAATAGAAGCCTGTTAATAAAAAAAAAACAAAAAAAATGTTTGTAGCAATTAAGTTATAACAATTTTTTGTTAAATAACGCGATTTTTGTAATCCTGCAAGAATGGACAGTATTATCTGTGCTTGTTCTAACTTGCTCAGTGTCTTCGGGGCATTCGGATTTATCGAAAATCCCACAAATGCATCATCGCCAGTACGCCTTATTTGTCAAAAAACATTTACAAGTGAAGTGAAGCCTAGAAGGCTTCAAGATCATTTTAATAAAATACACCCGGATAAGAAAGGCGAAGATGTGACCTATTTTCAAGACATGAAAAAGAAGTACAAAATTCAGCAAAAAAATTCTTGGTGGTAAAAAAGTGGACGGTGGGCAAAATAACCTGACATATAAACGAATATGAAAACTTTACTACGTATTTCTCAAACTAAGAAATATTTTACAAATATTTATGCTACTGAAGGTTTACTATGCTTTAGCACAATCAATTCTATAGTATGGAATAATAGGCTAGGGAGGAGCGTATAAAACAATCTTAGCCCCATTGGAAATAGTCCAAAGAAGAATGATTAAAGAAATTTAAAAAAAACCATCCGATTTTTCAACCCGTGAGTTATTCAACGAATTTAAAGTTATAGATTTAAATATAATAACCAAAAAAATTTGTTTCTTCAAATCTATAAAGAAAACCTAAAATTAGAGTCATTGAGTATCAGGCCGAGAACCACAGGACAAATAGTAATTTACAATAAAAAACACATAAATTTGGTGTAGACCACTTTTATTTTATCAAAACAAATAATAATCCCTAAACTTAATACAACAACTCAACACCATTACACATATTCATCCATAAAATCTTTTAACGAACTTCATAAAGAAGCAAGCTGAAAAAAATTATAACATTAAGTAACAACTTAAAATACATTTTACAAGAAACTAATTTTAGGTGTATATTATAAGTTCACTTGGAAAAAATGTATATATGTTTATATACATACATTATATAGATATATTTTATTTCTAAAAATTTCCTTTTAATTTTTTTTTAATCAGTTTTTAGACACCAGAATATCATGTTCATGGTAGTACTCTTGAAATTAATTAAATATATAACAAACCATAATAGTACTCTCTCTCTAAACATGAGAATTTCTCAATTAGGGAGGTATTAATTATAAAGAAAAGAAACTAAATGTTTATATAAATAAATAAAAAAAAGAAGTTTTTAATACTTACAATACACACTATTATTACCATGTTAACAATGTTGTTAATTATATATAATATATATCTTAAAAAATACGCCATGTCCACACGACGTTTTTCGTTTTACGGGATCGTGATTTATCAAAAAGTTGTTTTTCCCTTTGCTCCATTTCTTCAAAATTCTCGTATAAAATCAAACGTATTTCTCGCCAAGTCGCCGTTTTGGCAACATTGTCTTCGTAAATATCTATAAACTTAGCACTGGTCACAGTTTTACCAAACTAATTAAGAGTGCCCATTTGTTTATAGAAATCATTGTATTACTCCGATATAATAAATGCCCACGCAACGAGTCTTCTCTTTCCAATAAAATCCGTGTCACTCAGCTCCCGAGGATCCATCGTTGTGTGAACATAGCGCTACATTTCCATACGTTTTCAATGACAATGTTTTTATTCCCCTCGTGATTTGTTGACAAAACCGGAGGTCGCGTTATGACGGATCCGTCGTTTTTCACGATTCGTGTTACCGTAGGTGCGTGTGAACTCGCTCATAGAAGTTCTCAAGCCACAAAAAAAAGCTACTCGTAAAAATCATGATCCGTCAATAAACACGATCCGTCGCCGCGTGGACGTGGCGTTACGTATTTTCAAATGTTTAACAGCAAAGGTTTTGTATTAGTTTTTTGTTTGTCTAGTCACTAGTGTATTGATGAAATTCTGGTCAAAATGAATGTTCTCGATATTGCCGGTTCGATTAAAGGATTTAATCATTTTTGTCATAAATATATATATACACAATAGATGCGGATCATGATATTTTGCTTTTTTTTCTTTACTTTTGTAACTTAATTTATCACTTGACCTACTTGCTGTCAATGTAATTTTTATCGCTTTATTTATAACCTTCATCTGTCCATAAATTAATGTTTTACTTTTATTTTTTATTGCATTTACTTAATGTGTAACAGACGTAAACTCCGCGTAAAATAATAAAAAAATGTAAAGATTATGTAAATATTCTCGTACCCGTTTCAGATTCGAATGCATTTTCGAAATCGCTCTGCGAGAGATAAGTTAGCAATAGTGAGGGTTATGTGAAACTTCAACTATAACTGTTATATTATTATTTTCTATTTTACTTTATAAACCACTGTACACTTACATTATTATATTATACATGTCTTTTAGGTATAGTTAAATTTAATTACAATAAAGATATTATTTTTATTATACCTTGCTTGAAGCTTGGTATCGCTAACTTAATTTGAATACACGCATACCGTAGAAACATGGCAATACCTCCAACTCCTGATATTTCCCATACATTGACAACATGCTACATTAGCGCCTCTAATGGCCCCGCGTTGTGGAATTAGGTTTTTTCATACATTTTAATAGGTTTTCTGTGAAATATGTTCTTAATAAATTATAGAAATAATTTTTAAAAAAAATTTTAGGTAACCTACATATAATTTTACCATTTTTTTCTTCATAAATGAAACAAAAAATAAAGAGGTTATTGGGTTTGTACTAACAATTATAAGCCTCGCCGCTTAAAACTCACGCTCGGCCTGGTGGTTTAGAAAGGAAATATAATACTTATTTAATTAATTGTGAGAAATTTTCTTTAATATCTGTTTTTTTTTTTTTACTTTTGTTATTATTATTAATTTTTATTTATCTGTACTTTAATGAGCACATTTAAATATAACTTTGGCCGCTAGAGGGCGCTAGTGTAGCATGTTGCCATCAAATGTCAGGAGCTGGAGGTATTGTCATTTCAGAGTATTTGGAATAGCCAACTACTCTCTGATCTTCTTTCTCCTTCTCCCCTATGCACGTGTATCGCGGGATGTTATAGTCCCCCTGGCTCCGGGTAGCAACACTTAAGGGAAGAGGGGGCAAAACGGAATACCGGGGCATAATGGATCCCCCCCTCTAAAAACTGTATGTTGGGTAATAGCCTAAACAAACTGAGTAGAACCGACGTGACGTCCCGCCAGGGTGGCCCTTGCAAGCATAGTATATTGATAGAGCGTCCGCGCTGTTCAATTCTTTTAAATTAACATTTTTTTGTTTTATAGACACTTCATATTTATTTACGGGGGTTGATGACGATGATACCGTAAGCTTCCACGTATGTGACCCATGCCAGCGCAAGTAATTTCTATCAGTGTCTGTACTGAGGAAAACAATATAATTAAAATATCATTTTTATTTCTTTATAAGGTTATCCCCTTTTGCCTCTTCCTATAACCCGTTTTACCCCCGAGGAATGACAAAACGGGTTAAATTGGTTGTCTCGGTTTTTATTGTATTGTATTGTAAAATTTAACAGATTTGTTACTTTTATATATTTTTTATATTATGTAAATCGTAAAACATACCGAATATGTTATATATAATATATGTTATACCTAAAACATACCGAATATATTATATATCGACCGGTCAGTGGCTAAGTTGGCATCGCAATTGGGTCTCACCCAGGCGTCGTGAGTTCAATTCCTCGGCTACGACACAAGCAACATTTTTCGCTTACTGTGATGATAGTAGGAGATTTTGAAATATTGTCAGGTTATTCGTAACCGGGGAATGTTTGTCTTTCTTTTATTAAAAAATAATTAAAATTAATTTAATTAATAATATAATAATAATAATAATCGGATGATTTTTATAGCGCCGTTTTTGTGATAAATCACCTCAAGGGCGCTGTACAAATCTTACTTCCTATTCTTACATTATTCCTATATTAAATCCATGACATATATATATTTTTTGGACACTATCATTACACATTATTTATAGACCATATAAAGAGATGCAGTTAGATTATCAAAATTAAATACGACTTGGTCTAAGTTTTCATACATATCTAATTGAAAAAAAAAAGAAAAATGAAGCTAACTGTATTTATTCCTTACGATATATTGCAAGACGCTAATACAAATGATAGGAGTTATTTGAAGTTGGGCGGCGGGTGAGGACGGGGCCGGAGGTACTGATCCTTTCTTTCAATCTTCTTTGTCTTTGTTGGTGACGGGACGCTTGGTGTTGGTCTGCACGTACGCCATGCGCTTGTCAGCCGGCTTCATGATCCGGAAGGAGCACTTCAGCGTGTCGTCCACTGACATCATTGCTCCTGCATTATCGAATTCCCCGCAGTACCAGTTGGTTCTTGGCAAAGAACTCATACCCGTCCTCTACCACCTGATGCACCCGAACTGCACTGTTTCAACCGAAATTCATTAATTATTTGGTTTATTAGTCAAAATTCGTTAGATATCTCGTTTTCAGTGGCGTTCATTGCTCCTTGACCAAGGGTAGGCTGTAGCTTTCCAAGTGTCGTTTATGATTATCCATCACACCATAACGTATGAACGGTAAGTCGCTAAAGTCTAATTGCAACTAGGAATTAGACATTTTCCAAGCAGGAATAATTTATTATAGTAAAACGATCATGAAATAAGTCATTTCTGGAAAAAAGTGTTTTGTTTAAAAAGTCTGGAAAGGGAAAGGTAGGCACAGCCTTTACGGGCTGCACGCCACTTCTCGTTATGCCCCCTCTTCCGCTATAATATGCGCATTACCAAAATATATCTATTCTTTCGATTTCACTATCCGGACTTCCCAGAACACTGAACAGATATTCCCTAGAAATTTGACCAATACCTACCGATTTTAAAGAAAACTGTCGCGAATAAAATTTACATACGAACTTTTAACTCCTAGGCCCCAAACAGGTCGATCAAATTGATTATTTATTCAAAGAATAATTTAGACATATGGAATCGTTTTAATTATAAATGAGGAAAAAATTAACCTACTTCTGGCACACGAACACGCCCACACCAAACTTCTATTAGTTTATCTCTTCGGTGCCCCAGAAGATGATCCAAGCGTTTTTCAGTACTGAGGCGTCTTTAAGTTCTGAAACTTTGATCTGGCCCGCATGCTGTCACGCCTTCATAAGTCTCGCCTTCGAGCCTCCGCTGATATCTGATAAATATTGATGCTGCCAAAATTTCGGGTGGGAAACCTCCACCCACTTTCTGTGTTGCTCACGTCCTCAATCCGGACATGATTACAACGGCCGAGAGATCCCTCTATCCTCGTGGATGTCAATGGTTTGAGAGACGCCTATGAAATGTAATAGGCTAGGTGAACCCGCGGGAAATACCAATCCAATGAATTTGGGCTGAATGTTCTGTGAGAAACTCCTTCGACGTTTTTTTTAAGGATGTTCACTGTGTTAAGATCCCCCGTAAGATTTTGTATCATATATCGTCGCAATTGTTATCAATCTCACCACATTGCCTCGAAATGGTGCTGTGAACGATGACGTCAGGGTTATTTGATGCCTTGTTTTTTTTTAAATAATTTAAATGATGAATGTTCTTGTTTTAAGCCATTTTATTTATATATATTTCTGCATTCGACCGGTTTCGGTTGGACTCAACCTTCTTCAGGAATGTACGCATACATGTTTATTTATTTTATTTATTTATTCATTACCGCCCCAAAGGGCTTTTACATATTTTAACATTAAAATGATTATGTGTACAGAACTTTAAAAAAATAACATGATGCATAGTTGGTATATAAGTGTAACATATTTATAATATATATATGAAGATAACTAACTAACTAACTAACTAACTGTCACGCCGTTTCCCCGCAGGGGTAGGCAGAGAGGACCGACCGCCAAACAACTCGATCTTGGCATACACTTCTTGAAGGTATAATAATGTATAAGTGCATGCCACAGACAAGTTACAAAGGGAAAGGTTTTTTATTTGTAGATACTACTTTTTTGTTGTAAAATACTCAAGTTCATAATATAATACTCTTATATGAGTTCATGACATTGTGAAAAAAAATCATTGTGTTTTTATATTTCGGATGATGTAAAAATGTATGAAATTGCATAATTAATTTTAAAAACTTGTGCCTATATTCCGACCCGACATTTTTTTAGCTGCTTTATAAATAAGCACGTGAAAATACAAAATTTGATGTTAATACGAATCGTATACAAAAGTTTACAGAATTGTTTAAAATACAAAACGTATACTAATCATTGTATTATGTAAACTATTTAATCTATTAGTATTCTTTCTTAGTCCTCCTCACTGGGGGGTCCTGTGCTGAGACGGACTAGAGTTATTTCATTTGATGTCTTCTAATTAGGTGCGTCTTCTATTCTGTTGGAATTTATTTAATATTTTTCTTTGAAGCCAGTGGAACTTATTCATTTCCAATTTGGCGAAATTTTGTAAACTGAAAGAAAAGGGGAGAGGAAGGGAATAGGGACGGGAAAGGTTATCCAGATCTGGTCATTAAACATATGTATGAGTCCTAACTGTTCGAAGCTGGTGTGACTACGGTATCCCCATTTTAGGGGATGTTGGCCGGCTGAATGGAGTGATGAGAAGATGGTTGGGATGTACCAGTCTATTCAGATATTGGCATTAAGAAAAGCTATAGCCAGTTCAAGTAACGTTTCGATTGCGAGTGGTGGTGGACTTTTAACTACTAAAACGCAAGCATTAATGCAGCCGTTCAAAGGTCGCGATCACTTCACCTTGAAGTTCTAAATATCGCTGAGGCATAGTACAAAGTATGTCTTTACTTAGCCTATGCGAGCTGGCTGGCACATGGCTGCTGCCTACTTAGTTTCCATGTACGCTCCTAGTTTAAGCCTCTGTCACTCAGAGCGTTTTCGACGCTGCTATTTATCAACATGTAAAAGCCTTCTGGGTTTGAATAAGTAAATAAATAAAACATGTTAAATTTTGATCGCGACAAACGCGCGTTCGGCGGTCACGTTATATAGTTGTCGGTTTTCGCCGTTACGGCGGCGCTGCTTTCGCATGTCTTCATCACCAGCCACTACGCGTCGTTGCTGTCGCAACGTCTGACTTCCACATAAATACAAGATGAGGTTCGGACGATATTTTTTTGACATTTCACTTGTTATTATCTACTCGCGGTTCCAGATATTCCAGTAGCGGCTAGAAGGAGTAGCGATCACTCGTTTGGGAAGCATAGCAGCGTCGAATATTATTTTCACTGGTTTGTATGAAACAAACCGCACTAGAGTAGCTCTTCACTAGACGCGCGACAGAGTTACCTCCGTGAGAATATTTTGACGCGCCACGCCGCTATAGTGCGGTTTTACCTTTAGGGTGACTACATTTTCTAAATTTAAATTAAATTCTTGTAGCAAATTTGGCTAGGTGAACTCAAAAGTAATACCAATTAAATGAATTGGGCTCATTGTTCAATGTTGAATGAGTAACTCCATTCGCTATTTTTAACAATATATTATCCGTGTGAACTCCTTAGAATTTTGAACCGAATGACGTCATAATAGGTGTCATTCTCGTCGCGCTGCGGGTTTATGTTTAGACTGGTTGTTACCGGTAAAAACTCACAGATGAAGTCTAAGGAAATTACTTTCTACATTAAAAAATATATACTCTTATATACATTTCATATTATGGTTATGTACCGTAATATGAGGCGACTTTGATCATCGCGATTGTCTGTTGAATTGTGATCTGTTTTTTTTTAATTTTATTTTTATTTTATATTTTGATGATTTTTGGGAAATATAATTACATTTTGTATTTCCTCAACGATTACAATAGTTTTGTGTCATTTATATAAAGTATATCAGTGTCTATATATAACTACTTTTAAATGCGAATTCGCATTTAAGGAGTAATCAAATATAAAGCTGGGCTTACGAAATATATTAAAATTTATTTTATTATTTACGACAGATAAGGTGAGATCTAAAAAGTTTAAGGTTGAATTGTTGCCTATCTCTAATGTGAATTTAATCTGCTGGTGGTAGGAGTTTATAAGGTTGTGGAATGCATTCAATTGACGTTCTGTCCCTGTCCATATACGAAATCCATATGTCCATATGGAAAAGATATGTTGACGACATATTCTACACCAACATTGTTATACATAATACATCCAATCATCCTTTTTCTCATAAACACTCCGCGTTTCATTCAATAGTCCATCGTTTGGTCACGATACCGTTATCAAATACTAATTTCTTCAACGAACTAGCATTAATTAAAAAAATAAATACAAAGCGATAAATAATGGATATGAGTCCGATTTAATTGATACAATTTTAAGTAAAAAACAAAAACAAATAGCCTCTAAAAACTTAATAAAAAATAAATGTTATTAACAATCTTAGTTACCAATGGCGGCGTATTTTATTCATTAATCTTTTTTCTTCCTGCAGTGTAAAAAATCTTCCTTCTGAATTAAGACCTGCATTTTATACAAATATTAATTTAGGTAAATTTTTAATCAACTCAAAAGATAAAGACGACAAGCTTAGTCACTCGGGAATCTATAAATTAGATTGTAATGATTGTTCAGTATTCTATATTGGCAAAACAACACGCAATGTCAATATTAGAATTAAAGAACATCTTAGATGCCTAAATAATAACGGTTTTCAGAATTCGCCAATCACCTTATTGATAAAGATCATACCTTCATTCAAAGCACCGGTGCTAATATTCTTTATAAAAATGGCCATGGAAACAGATTAAATAATTTAGAATCACTAGAAATAAAGAAAGCAGTTAAAACCAAAAATAAAATTCTTAATAATCAACTAAATGTGTCCAATAGCCCAATATTAGGTATATTCCCTATAATCTCGTAAAATTTCCCATCCCATAATCACCTGTTCAGGTATTCCTTGGTATTCCATTATGTACACTTCTGTCTCTTTTGCTCGGTTATTATGTCAGATTTCTATTTCATGCTATCTCATTTTTTCTTTGTTCTATGTTATGTTCTGTCTTATTCTATTTTGTATATATAAACACACACTATGTATTTTTGATCAGTTAAATTTTTGTACCCTGAAGATGCTTTTGTTAAGCGAAACCGGTCGGTCGTAATAAAATTAAATAAAATTCTCGTGGTTATAAACAAAGTTATTGTTTTATTTCATAAAATATGTCTAACCACAAAGTGACTGCTTTCTATCAAAATATATATATTTGTTTAACAACCTTGTTTTAAGATTATTAAATCGTGGTACATCAAAGTCGCCCCACTCGGAATGATGACTTTCTTCACAATGTTTTTATTTTTGTGTCCACGCAAACACAAATATATATTTCGATAGTTTAAACGTATGCAATAAATATAACCTAACATTTTCCGCCACAAATGTTGTTATAAAAAAGTTATGTAGTTTCAAAGTTGAAAATTGGTCAGAGTCACCCTATTTTACAGTATTTGGATTCAAAATAATCGTCTGATAAAATATATTATAGGTAGGTTATTTATCGGTTATCTGGATTATATAAATATGTTTTAATTATATTCTTTATACATTCATCAATCCAATTTTGAAAATGTCATACCTGTGTACGGTCTGTCATTTAAAAATAGACAAAAGTTGAGGACGCTGCGATCGTTGGAGATTTTAAATGGCCCGATGATAACACAAATATGGCTCATAGGAAAATCAAAGTAAGTTTAAAAAAATACAATGGTCCAGGAGCATATGTTTCACTTCAACCGATGTTCAGAAATTAGTGGTACTCTCCGAAAGGAGATGATTCTACATCATATTATAAGAAAATTTTATGTTTAACCTTTTTTATTATTTAACGCTTTGCAATGAAGATAATTACAAGGAAGGTCGTTTTTTGTATTGAAATTGTAGATATCGAAATAACCATGTATTAGATTTTAGATAAATAAATAAAAAAATAAAAAAATAAAACACAAAATCAAATTCACAGATCAAAATTATAAATTTAAAAAAAACAACGTTAAAATAGAATTACTATGATTTTACCTTGTTTATTTAAAACCAACTGTCAAACGAGAATAGGTAAACACATTTGAATCTGAAGAACATATTTCAAAGACATAGTAGTGACATTTTATAGTTCCAAAATATTTAATATCTACAATGAAGTGCCAGGCTGTACATACGTACATAAAATTATAGTGTTTAATATTGACCAACTATAAAAACACAGAAAAATTGTCCATGAACGGGGATGTTCGCATAAATAAACGAAACTAAAGGAAGATGTTCCGTTTAATTAACTTTTGTTTTTACTGCTGTTCACCTAACTAGGTCACTAGTAACTCTGTTCTCAAGTTGACGATAGCGTGCTAGTAACATAAATGTTTTTCCCTTTATGTATAATATTATATGATATCATATTATCTTCTTCCCCCTGTCCTACGCTGGTCGCATTTTTACAAAACCTATACCATTTTGGACACGGTGAGGACTGTAATAGAGTAGCTTTTGTTTGCGCAAAATTACTTACTAAACATCCTCGTATACCATTTCAGACACGGTGATGAGGATTATAATAGCTTTTTTGCAGCTTTTGTGCAAACTCATGGAATATATAGTTTATTGGAGTACAGAAGTTGACTGAAATTGCGTGGACTTTATTAATCAAGTTTTGTAATAATACACATTCGTGTCGAAGACTTTTCCCTTTGACAAGGCGCCCCCGGGCCGCCTAGCACGATCATAAAAATATCGATAATGTCGGTAATTTGTCATCGTTCCCGATCACGACTGCAGATCGCCAACTAACTTTACTGTTGTTTGTTTATTTAATTGAAATTTCGATTTTTAATGTATATTTTTTTTTTACCTAACCCGAAATACGGTTAACTAAATAAAACAAGTTTTTTCTATCTTTTTAGTGCACACGAAGTGTGGAGTTTTTTTTACCCTCCCCAAGAAAAGACTTTGTTTTCTTCGTCGATTAAAGCAAATATTCACCTTTTTTTTTTAAATTGACTTCGCACCCACGAGATTCTTGAAGTAAAGCAAATAGGTTTACCTTCACCCTCGCAGAGATTGACGTCACAATCTTGAGAGAAATAAACAGCAAATATTGACAAAAACTACTATTTGTTCCATTTTATAAAACAACACGGTTCCCGGCGGCAAAGTGGACTTACGGTTACCCCCGGGCCAGACTTACTTACACCCACCACTCGGGCTTTGTAAATCGTGTCAAGTGGCCGTGGATGTGCGGCTTCCTCGGGGAATCCCGCTGAAATGCTGGGAAAAGAAGGTCACCCTGTAATAATACTTCTGTTACCCCTGGTGTACGTGGTACTTATTTACCTCTGCGCTAATCTGTGCGCCTGGTATCAAAATTTCTACTATTTTAACTTCACGCCGGGTCTCTGTCAGATTATGCAGAGAATCTGACTTTGTTATGTGAATGCCGCACTTAAAATTATCCCGAACCAGTGGAACTATGGCATTCCCAATTGGGGTATGTTGTGAGGCTGAAGTGAGTAGGGAAGGAAATAAGATGTGAAAGAGGAAGGTTGAGAAGTACCTGGCTTTTCAGATCCGGTTACCAAACACGACTAAAGCCATTTCAGGCAATGTTTCGTGTTTGAGTGGCGTTATTCACCAGGTCTATGAAATTACTAAAAATTGCCTGTTAAAAATCAATTTAATAATGTTGGTTATTATTAAGTTATGCAAGTATTTTAGTTTTTTTATTACTGTGATAGCTCTTTCGGCGTTCAAAGCTATTTACAAAGACAGTTTTAAATTGCCTTTGAACGCCGAAACAGCTGTCCCAATGATAAAAAAAAAACTAAAATACTTGCAGAACTTTATAATAACCAATATTATGAAAATATTTTCTTATGATTAAAAAATAAATAAAATGGAGTTCTACGTATTAAACACAATAAAGATAGTTTTTCGTTAAAATTGAATGGAATTTAATATTACGCATAATTAGGTGGAGTACGCTAGCGGGGTATGGACTCCGCATCAAACTAAATATATAAAGATGCTGGAACAAATCCAGAAAAAAATAATTATGCTTATCTATATGCGGACGCATGGAACTTATCTGAGGTTCATGCACCATGTGGACTTACTTGAGGCAACGAATAGAAATAGCCTAGAAACCGGACGTTATGCAAATCTTCCATTACTTAGTTTTAATATAGTGCATAACTTTATTGATAGCACATTCCACTTGGAATGCTTAGGCTTATACGTGCCTGAAAACTTCAGCTGTAGTCGTCGCCACGACTTGTTCAAGATACCACACGGCAGAACAAATGTTGTTCTAGCACAGTATTGCTTGACAAGAGGAATACTATTGAATTAAATTTCTAAAACAGTAGCTATTTTATTTAATTACTTTTTAAATAAAATTAAAACTATCTTCCCAAATGTTAAATGTTGAGAATGCTAAAACAAGAAATCTTATACTATAAATAAATTGATGAGTAAATCTGGTACAATAATTTAAAATAAATAAATAAAATAAAATGAAATTGTGTATGTGCGACGATGATACCATGTCGGACGACCCCGATAGCCTACAGTACAGATCGCCGCCGTCTAATCAATGGGTCACAAGTTTATTTCCCCTCGAATACAAATGAATACTTTATTATTATTTTATGTCAGTCTTATCATTATTTAACAATGCTTGTCCAGTTTTATAAGCATCATATTATTTATTTGGTTCGACTACTAGAAGTTCAACACTATTATTTACTTATTGATTATTTGAAAAAAAAAATGGAACAAGCAATATCGATACCTCAGTTCAATAGAGAACTAACTCAAAATACCTCATTTTTAGAAAACTGGATTTGAAATTTTTTCATAAAGACATCGCTCCGATGTAGATTTATTTTATCCGCCTATTACATAAAAATAGATGAAACATGAAAGTAATTTATCAACCTATCATATCACACGTGTAAATGACTACATTTATTAAGTTCCAAACGGAAACATTTGACATGTTTCTTTGTTGAACTAAGAATGTGCTTATTTCATTATAATTCCATAAAGAATTATCTGACTACATAATTAGACTTTATTTATTGAAATATGAGAAGGGAGAGTTTCTGTACCATTTTTCATCATTAACTCAAAACCCAGAAATTTTGAATTATGTCCCTATTTAACTAAGGTATCGATATGATGTCTTGTCTTATTTTATTCAACGTTTTAACGAATTTACAAAGATCCATAGCTTATAAATCTTATGATGAATGTGTGAATGGATTTCCCGTTCATTCTGAAAGCAGCTTAAATTTCATGACGCAGAACTCACCACTCAGTAAATATGACAAAAATCATCATCTCACCCACCGACAATTATTGTTGGCTCGTAAAAATCGGAAGAAAATTCTCCGATACGTAGGTACCTACGCAGTGGCGTGCATTGCTCTATGACCAAGGGTAGCTGCACTACCGTCGTAAGTAAAACACAGTAATTACCAAAATTTGCAAAAATGAGTATGGGAAGTGACTTATTAGATTTCTTGTGTTTTACATACGACATTGTAATATTACTCGTTTTAAGGATTAAAAAAAGGCCATGATTTTTTTGATATTATCGCAATTTCATCGCTGCCGGTAAGTAAAAACGCAATCCCCGCGTTGAAGTTACTGGGTTTATACTTACATTTGCGAAAATTTTGCGCTTTTATCTACCATCTTGATATACATTCTCCCGCCGCACTGTCTTTCACACTATGGCGGTGTCCCAACACAGATTTTTGTAATATTTGAGTGGAGTTTGTTCCTTGCATTTTTCGTGTTTTCATTATTCTAAAACCTGTTTTATACGTAAAATAATGATGCAAAGAAGTAAATATATATAAATATATATTTTTTATTTTAAATTTTTACCTCGCGTGCCAGAGGTAAAATGACGTTTTGCGCGACGTGTGCAGCTGCAGTAATTTCGTAATTACTCGCTGTTGTTTTGCAAAATTCAATTTTTGTAAATTGTACTACTGCCTTACCAGAAAATTCATTTATCTATTCATCAAAATTGTATGTATATACCATAAGTAGTTTCCCCAGAATATATACTTGAATTCAGAGAAATGATTTTTTTTTCTCATTTTATGTAAAATAGTTGTAATAAAGAAACCCAATCATTTGATTATATTTTCATTAAGCTAAATAAGTGTCCCTCGCAGCGAAAAGAAAATAAAATGATGCTTCCTCTGAATAAATAAGAAATATGACATTAAAAAGCGTAATTATTTTTTTATATCGCTTTCACAATTTCGACAAACTTTTTCACAGATAAAATAAATATGTTCGTACGAGACGAAACGACAAGATAGAATAATATTAAGATATATTATTTCCTTGCCAAGCGAATAAAATACATTTTAGTATACTAGGAGCGATTTTAGAGTTCAAAATACCATGAAATCGAGTCAAGTGCTGTTGAGCTGCTAGCTTATACCATAGGGATAAACTGGCAAAGTAAATAAAATTTATTAGTTTTTATTGTGAAAGCTGTTTCGATGATCAAAGCCATTTTCAAACTTCGACAAATTCAATTTTTGACGGTTTCAAAATAGCCCTGGATTCCGAAACAGCTGTCACAATAATAAATAAAATAAAAACTGAATTAATTACTCACAGAATTTAATAATAACATCAATTAATTTGATTTACTTTTAACTTATATAAATAAACATTATTAAAAAATTTTATACTTAAAATTAGAATCGAATTTTACAAATTAAAATTGAACACAATAAAAAAAATGGTTCTACGGATTAGCAATTAATGAGGCAAATATTTTGTTTAACTTTTAAACACCATAAAATATTATACGAGTATGTACTGCTTTTTTACTTACCACAATTACTTCATGAGCATTCACCATTGGTAAGTAAAAACGCATATTTTCAATAGATATTGTTATTTTTTACACGCTTTTTTGTAATGATAATATATAATAAGTATCTACGAGTGTTTTAGCAAAAAAACAGTACATTAGGTCAATTGTAAATATGCCAAAAGGACAAAACTAGACCTTTCATCCCGGAGAATGACTCCAATGGTAATTACATTTTCCGCTCACTGTGGTGGTAGGACGAGATTTTCAAATATTGTCAGATTATACGCAACCCGGGGATGTTTGTCTTTCCTTTAAAAAATATTGAATAATTTGAGTGTCTTTTTAAAAAAAAGGCCTTTTGGCCGGTTTTATTGTTATCTTCTGTTGGTGTCTGCGCCCAGGAGACAAATGAGAGCAAAGCTTGCTTACATATAAAGTGTGTGTATTCTAATTCAATTATTTTTTTCTTTTTTTAATCACAGCCTTTATGGACTGCACGCCACTGCTACATAGCGTATATATTATCACTTTTTTATCGCCGATGTTGTGACTGTAGTTTCATTTCCCTTTAGTGTTTCAAAATTAAATATTTAAAAAAAAAATACGCCTGATAATAATAGCTCTTAATCCAGTTAATCACGTTTGACTTTCATGTTAATCTGAAACATAATTTAATGCAATTTAACAAACCTTATTAACGTGCTTATAATGAAGTCCACTACTAGTTATACCTAAATGTGCATTGTACCTATAAACATGTATATAAAAATAATTAGATAGGTACGCATCCTCCACAAACGCGATAAAACAAGCAAACGTGCACTATGATACAGCGACGTGCTCGAGCTGCAATCTGGTCGTCATCTAATTTCTGTTCGATAATACATCCTGTTTCTGTGGAAAACCGATTCCTGAACATCTCGTGATATTATTGTGTTTTTGTCTTAATATCTTAGTTTATTGTTTTTGTTTCCCAACTGATAGTACGATTTAGGTATCTCTAATTTGGGGCATGTTGTGTGACTTAAAGAAATGGAGAGAGTAATAGGAATATTGGGAACCACCGGATTATTCAAATCAGAAAGATAAAATCCGGCTAAAACCATTGCAAGTAATGTTTAGATTTTGATTATTGTGGTTTCTCACCACGACCATTTTGAGAGTGGGTATCGACCACTTTGGAAAGTCCTGTCATTTTCTCTTTCGCCACCATTTTCTGATCTCTGCTATGTTTTTTTAAAAAATGATTTGTTTTTGTTATATTTTTTATTGTATAATATTAATTACATACAATGGGAACTTGTACCCGCTAAGCCACTGCAAGTATCTTGTTAGCAGGAGTTTAGTACAACAATGTTGTATGATAAATGTGATCAAAACTACACAAGTTATTGAAAAAACTATTTTTAAAAAAAAAAGAATTAACATTGTAGTTTTTAATTTTTTCTTTCTTTTTGCTGTTTAATTATTTCATAAAAACATATCTTCATATGTAGAAGAAAAAAAAAAGTAAATTAAATTTAATAATATTACTATTAAGTTCTTGAAATACTTCCAAAATTTAATAATAACATTATTAAATTTGTTTTACTCTAAATTCGATTTAAAAAAAAATTAACTAGAGTTTTACCAATTAGATACGATAATAATTAATACCTTGTGTAGACATTGTTATTATATTTCAATCGACCTGTTTTGAGTCGATTATTTTAATTTATTTTTCTTAATATTTATTAGTTAGGTATTCCATTTCTCCACGAAATTAGAAGAAAAAAATCCGATGAGGAATTCCTATGAACAGTATAAAAAATGTATTATTTTACTAAATACGGAGAATATTGAAAAAAAAAGTTGACTTTGTTTTGCTATGTAATTATTTCAGGAAAACTTCTCTGCTTATGCTGTGCAATTACCTTTCCATAAAAACAATCTCCGTTTCCTATCATAATATTTCAGGAACTTTTCTCGTTTTGCTATGAAATTATAATTGATTCTGTTTGGTTTCTTTTCCCGTATTTCGGAGAGAACTACTAGAGACAAGAGGTGCGTACATTTGCTTTGCATTGTATTTAGAATAATCACTATAAGTTATGGAATCGGCTCTGCCGGTCTCCCTTGGCGATCGTTACCATAGGCCGCTCTTATCTGTTGGACACGGTGACATGATGGCTATTGGTTCTGGTATTAGTTGCCCAATCACCGAATATTTAGTTATTTCACGAAACTCGCGGCTCATGTCGTCGGCTAGCTTAGCAGCTTCCGCCGTACCGTGTGAAATAATTTTAATATTTTATATAAATAATTTGTCAGGACGTGTGTGACGGTATAAAAAATGCGAACGTGTTATTTAAAAAAAAAACAAAGAAAGTTTTTGGTTTTGTTGTTGTATTTCTATCCATTATTCAACCAGTGTTATCAATTATTAGAATTACCTACTGTGATTCAATAATTCAATAATTTCATATCTCTTTTGAGAAGAGCTTTTGTTAGTCTTCTTTTAATACGTTTGCCACAATATTTACGAAATTAATCATATCACTTTTTTTTATAAAGTTTTCTATTGCATTGAATAAAATCGTCGTAATCATTGTTTAGTCTTCTTTTAATACGTTTGCCACAATATTTACGAAATTAATCATATCACTTTTTTTTATAAAGTTTTCTATTGCATTGAATAAAATCGTCGTAATCGTTGT
The DNA here is from genome assembly GCA_022606495.2 of Halesus radiatus. Classification (NCBI taxonomy): domain Eukaryota; kingdom Metazoa; phylum Arthropoda; class Insecta; order Trichoptera; family Limnephilidae; genus Halesus; species Halesus radiatus. The sequence goes on along the minus strand of JAHDVE020002489.1, from coordinate 92,221 downwards.
TTATTGAATAAATTTACCATAATATTGTTAGAGATTTGCACAATCGTAGTTTTGTGGGTAAAGTTTGCTATAATATTGGCGGAGTTTTACACAATCATATTTTCACGAGTAAAGTTTGCTATAATATTGGCGGAGTTTCACACAATCATATTTTCACGAGTAAAGTTTGCTATAATATTGTCGGAGTTTCACACAATCGTATTTTCACTAGTAAAGTTTGCTATAATATTGGCGGAGTTTCACACAATCATATTTTCACGAGTTTGCTATAATATTGGCGGAGTTTCACACAATCATATTTTCACGAGTAAAGTTTGCCATAATATTGACGGAGATCCACTAAGTCGTAGTTTTGTTAGTAAAATTTGCCATAATATGTGTAAACGGAGATTCGCACAATCATTGTTTTTTTTGGTAAAGTTTACCATACTATTGACGAAGTTTCATACAATCATAGTTTTGTGGGTAGTGTTTGCTATAATATTATCGAGAGAGTTTCGTACAAACATAGCCATAACATTGACGAAAATCTTTCGACTTTCCCCCAATTTATACGAGAATGTCATTGCTCTCAAATTATTCCCAGAAAATATTCCTCTTTTTCTATTGAAATTATTTCATCAAATTGTCTTTCGCTTATATAAATTTATGGACATATCATTTTGCCATGACAACATTTGATGAAAACACTTTCGTTTTCATTTTGCTATTAATTTGTTTCACAGAAAATACGTTACCGTGAATTTGCTGTGAGATAGCATTTTCAATTTCGTTCATATTAAGCTTACTATCAATGTGGACTTACATAGGCATTTTGCGTGTAAAACGCTGATAAAAAATCAAACGAAGTATTGAAATTCACTTTCTAATGCTGCAATCTCTTGGTGGCCTGTTTTTGGAGTCTGTGATAGTCCTGCATCACAATTCAATGTTTATTATTGTTTTATTTCTTTGATACAAAGTTTTTCGTAATATCATAGGTTTCTCTCTATTCGGCATTTTTTCGCGTTGTCAATTTTCATTAGTCTACGGTCAGTCCACCAACGGAAATCGTACAAAGGAAAACTTTTTCCATTAGTCGACTCCAAAGAACAGTTGACGTCAAATAATTAATTTACGTCAATCTGCGACGCTTCAACCTTGACTTATTGTGTTTATTCCCTTGAAAACCTTTTCAATGCAGTCGCCCATTGAAAAGGTTGTACCTATGTAAGTATGCAGAGAGGATATGCGGCCGTATAACAAAAATCGATATACTTATATCTGCAGGCGTGAGTGGAAATACGCTACATAAAATATGTTTTCTAATAATAATGCCGAGTCCCCAAAGGTGTATGTAGTGAGTATATACGGACGAATAACAAAATACGGCTTACTTATATATAAGTCGACTGTACTTTCCACTCAAGACGCCTGCAGATATAAGTATATCGATTTTTGCTATACAACCGCGTATCCTCTCCGCATACTTACTTGACAAATGAGGACGCACAACAAAAATAATCCTTCAGGCCTTTAGGGGATCAACTGTCCGAGGGATCAACTGTCGGGGGGCCAACTGTCAGGGGATAAACTGTCACAGAACCGTTCATTATGTATTTTAATTGAAGCTATTCGAAATGCCACAATATAAAAAATGCATTTTTTGTAGAATGTAGATAGGTACTGTACCGTATAAAATGTCTGGGTGTTGATCAGTTTCATCTATTTTTATAGGTGGTACACAAACCTCAACGCACAATGATAGTAAAGGTTATTCCAGAGCATTTGAATGATTTTTTTTTTTTTTTTAATTATTAATTATTTTTACTGAGATTTAAAAACCTCATTGTAATATTTAATCATTGAAGAAAATAATATTAACAAACTTAAATGAAAGATGAAACCGGACAAAAGGACAGAAACTAAAAATATTTCAGTCGCATCTGGGACTCGAACCCAGGTCCTCTGCCTCTCCGGGGCAACGCTCAACCGATTTAGCTAATGATACAAGTTCAATTTGTGTCATCTTCATCGATATCATATCTGAAATTCAAGATTTGTGAATATTATTTTCCATTTTTAATCTCATATTATTGGCAGCTATTTTTATGATGTTTACAAAGTTCTACCCGAACTCAATTGCAAACTTAAACAGTGTCTCGGATTTACATCCGACTTTTTATTTATATGAGACATCTATTGACTTTTTTATGTAAGTCTAAAGAATTCAATTTTTAATTATTAATTATTTTTATTGAGATTTAAAAACCTCATTGTAATATTTAATCATTGAAGAAAATAATATTAGCAAACCTAAATGAAAGATGAAACCGGTCAAAAGGACAGAAACTAAAAATATTTCAGTCGCATCTGTCTTGTCCGGTTTCATCTTTCATTTAGGTTTGTTAATATTATTTTCTTTATGAATGATTTTTGTTCGACATAATATTATTGGTATCGAGCGAAAATGTTGGAATGTCGATCATATTGTTTATGAACTAGAAAACAATAATGATGATTCATTGACTTTAGACGTGTAAGTGAATCGTCTGGTGATTTTTTTTTCTAACCCGGAGGATGTTTTTTTTTTAATTTCGGATTAATACCTTTTGATTTGATGAATCTGATGCCACATAAAATTCAATATTTATATTGTGATATTATAACCATACTTATTCAAATGTTCAAATTATGTTCAATTTTTGTTTCTAGGTCGGTAGTACAGATTTTAATAACATAATTTCATTGAATTTTAAATACTGGATTTAAATGTGTTAACGTGGGTACCAAGTCGTGGAGAAAATAGTAGGGTAAAGGGGCAGGACATGCGCGCTCACAGGTCGTTCTAACGATGGACATTGGACATAGAATAGAATCGTGCGTCTAAAATGAAAATTAACCTATAAATAGAACCTTGACCCAAATCTTTTAGAACCTGTACCGGAACTGTTTTGCGTATTATTATTTAAATGCTCATTTAATGACGTATGATCACAAAATCACTGACTTCCAATACTAAGTAAACATGGATATATCTTTTTTTATTGCTTGCTTTTTTTAGGGACATCATGTATTGTATACATATTACATATTTTATTTCCGCGTTAAAATTGAAACTTTTCCGCTGACGTTTTACGTATTTTTCGAGGGTACAGGCAATCCTTCATTTTTATCCGACGCGTGTGAAATGTATTGGGTATTGAATTAGATGTAGATTACCGCACTGATGTTATCGACTGTAAAATCGATGGTCGTGAATATTTCAAAGGGAAATTCTTTCTATACTCATACATATTGTTTTTAGGGACATCATGTATTGTATACATATTACATATTTTATTTCCGCGTTAAAATTGAAACTTTTCCGCTGACGTTTTACGTATTTTTCGAGGGTACAGGCAATCCTTCATTTTTATCCGACGCGTGTGAAATGTATTGGGTATTGAATTAGATGTAGATTACCGCACTGATGTTATCGACTGTAAAATCGATGGTCGTGAATATTTCAAAGGGAAATTCTTTCTATACTCATACATATTGTTTTTACGCAGGGTAATCAGTGTTTAAAAAAAAATTATGTAAATAAAATTCAATAGTTTTATTATGAAATCCTGTAGGTATTTTTGTTATCTATTATTATTGTGACAGCTGTTTCGGTGTTTAAAGCCTTTTTCAAACTGTAATACTAAAATACTTCCAGAACTTAATAATAACATTACTAAATTAGATTTACTTAAATTTTCAAATAAAATAAATGGAGTTTTTCGAATTAAACATAATAACACTTAATAAGCTCTTTCAATTTTCATCGCCTCGATATGACACTTTCAGGTCATCCAATCCGCAGTATCGCCCTCATGAAAGACTAGTGATTGGTGATCAGATGTGAATAGTCAGTTACTTCCCAATCTTCCTCTTCCCCATCTCCTTCCTCTTGGCACTTCCTCCGGCCTCATAGAATACTCCAGTTATGAATGTTACAGTCACATTGGTTCTCACAGTTGGGAGCAGCAGCAGTTGGAACTTTTGTACATTATTCATATATAAAAGGGAATTATTTCCTGGTAGACTGCTATTTAGAACAACCCATCAAAAAAGCGCTCGTGTCAGACACGCAAGTTTCGGAGATACGAGATGCGGCATCTTCTGTCTCATCATCCATAAATCTTTCCCTGGAGTATCAGTTTGGTGACCTGGCATTTGGTTACCCTAACAATATGGACAAGATTTTACATAACTTGTCTATTTTATCACATTTCTAATGCTGTTAAAGAAATTTATTTATTAATTGTATATTAAAAAAACATCGTTTTCGGTGATTACCCTACATTTTTACTTTATGGTTTGTGTAACGGTGATTAATATATTTACATAGCTGCAAGTTTATCTTTCTTCGATATGCAGGGTTTATTTGATCAATATTTATTGCAAATATTACGAATTCATTGGAAAATCAAACATTTCAAATAACTTAATCATTTTATTTTAATCGAATATTAAACACACGGGCATAAGTACTATGATCCTGCTGCAGAGAACTCCGTTCAATATAATATCAATGATGATATCTGTATAATCATTTTGAGTGTCGGCTCCAGTTCAAATACAACGAATTCGGTTTAAGTGTATTTATTTTGAAAACAGTGAAACAATGTGGATATAAACAAAAAGTGATTGGTGCGTTAATAACAGTTATGGTTCAATGATAATACTCTGCTGGTGGTGTATTCAATTAAATTATGGATTTTGGTTGTATTTAATAACACGTGATTGATTATTGTAGTAACAAAAGTCTAAAGAAGTGTTCAATTTAGATATTTACGGGTCTGTTATGATCCGTGGAAGTTCTGGCCAGCTGGACCCTTTTACTTTGGAATAACTGAATCAGTCAGATTTGGAAATACTTGAAACAGTTACATTTATAAAATTTGTAACCTGGAAACAATAAAATAGTTTTATTTGAATGAACCGTTCACTAAAATTTGTAAAAATACGGTAGCTGGACTTGGAATTGTTTAACTAGATCAACTTAACTTTTTTTTAAATGGGCAAGCCGGAGTTGGTAACAATGATAAAGTTCTGATTTGTATAATTGGTTCAACTAAACTTAGTAAAACCGTAGTATATGAGCATGTAAACACTGAACATGTTTAACTTCACAGAACTGGATCAGCTAAATTCTGTAATACGGGAACAGCTAGATTTCGAAACATTGAAATAGTTTTACTTGCTAAAACCAGATTGACTAAACTTTGAATAACTAGAGCATTTGTATTTAGAAAAAGTGAAACAGTTAAACTTGATGAAACCGGATCAGATAAACTTCACAATCGTAACAGATAGATTTGGTGACATCAGAACCTGATCAGCTTAATTTAATAAAACTGCATCATTTTACTTTGCAAACGCTTAAGCAGTTATAACTGGACCAGCTTAAACCACACTATGAAAGTGACGTCGTTGAAATGAAGACTGCGGATGGACTACTTCTTCAGCTTCTTGGACTGGGGCTTGTAGCTCTTCTTGAAGAAGTCGTAGAAGAGGTAGTAGACCACCAGCACGTTGGGGATGAAGATCCAGACTATCAGGCGGGGAGCTTTGCATGAGGGCAGCATCGCCTGAGTGCTGTGGAGCAGCACGATGGTGAACTGCGCCTGCGGATGGGCCAAGAGTGTCAGTACAATTTACTTTTTTTATTACATTATCTGTCATATAACAATTAGTATGATTAGTAGTCTTATTTCAAAATAAGATAGGTTGAAATTTTCGAATGTCCTTTTAAATCGACCAATGAAGAGATTCGCCGGTTTGTTGGATCAATTGTGCATGATACTGGGGCGCTATTCCCGTTCTTTTTAAGGAAGATTCCTTACGTTTTTCCTTAGGGTTAAAGACTTTTTGATTAACTGCGGAATTCCGGTGAGACATAGTAAAAAGATCCTAAATAGATTCTCAAGAGATTATTTGAAAACACAAATTGATGAAATATCTTCAAGTGACATAAGATTTGGAACTAAAACTTTTAAAAACAATTACATTATGTTATAATTCATTTTAATACATTTTTTATTTTATTTTTAAATACCATAAGTAAGCCTTTTAACGAAGAATCACGTTTTATAAAAGGTACCTACCTCATTAGATTGTAATGACCTTTTTTGTCTCTAGTTCTAAAAGTGACATTTGAATTTGCGCTTTACGTGAATTGTCAAAGATATCAACATCTATATAATGTTTAATAATGTTTACCAGCCAATTATGTTTAAAGTAAATAATAAGGTAATTGGTAAAATACTTAATATTGAGTTTTCCTCTTGTTAAAACATCACAAATATTGAGTTTTCCTCTTGTTAAAACATCGCAAATATTGAGTTTTTCTCTTGTTAAAAGATCGCAAATATTGACATTTTTGATGAATGTCGCTGAATTTAACTGACAGCTGTCATCCGAGAGAATCGGAACCGCAGTTAAGTAAGAAGGCTTTAACCCTAAGGAAAAAGTTAAGGAGTCTTCCTTAAAAAGAACGGGAATAGCGCCCCTGGATAGCATTATTGAATACGGCATTATTGAAATGACGTACTGCTCGTCACTAAATGGCATTTTAGCACTTATCGTGATATTATACTAAAGCACATCATAATAACCAGTTTCAAGTTATCAACTGGTGAATTGTGTAATCGAGAGAAATGTCACAAAAGAGTAAGTACGTTATTTTATCATTATTTCTGATCTTATTAAATTAAGTTATTTTTCGTCCCATGTTATGAAGAACAATTTAAAAAATAAAAATAAAAACAACTTTCTCCAAACTACCGCTTTGTAGGAAAACAAAACTATTTATTTATTTTTTGTTTCTTTACATATTAGCATTTATTATTTACAATTCAATTTGTAACCTCACTAGGACTCAGCCTGTGTCGAGGTTAACAATTTTATAAGAAAATATCGCATTAATAAAAGTAATACGCAATAAATATAAGTTACAATAGTGAAACAAAAATATTTATTGGGAAGGTATTGTACGTACATATTTCCTTTTCTCGTATGACCGACCCATTTAATAAAATTGTTATATGGAAAGCAAACTTAAAATTTGGTCCAGAAGTTCTAGACATTCAAACCGCCAATTATTAATTTAATAATTAAATCCAAAACTTCAATAACTTCACGATGTTCATCGATTAATGGGAGTACGAGTATAATGAACTGTTTTGTAAAAGATTCCATTTATGCGAACATGTATCTAAAGGCTAAAGGGGTCGCCGAAAAGCCTTGAGAATTTTCTGTGTCAAGATTGTCATAACAAAAAAGGTTTACACTGAATGGTATTAACTAGTGATTTTTGAGTTTGTACGATTCATAATAGGTACTTGACACGAATAGATCTCACCTATTCAAATTAATCGTACCCTAGATTTGATTCAAGTTGAACGAATTATGTTTATACCCTCAAATGAATGGGTTGAATTATAATAAATCAATTAAATTTCACACCACCGTTTTTAAAATACCGTTTCCATAACTCTAAAAAATAATGAATAATATAGATTTGAATTAACTAGACCGAGTTCAGACATTTGTACATTATCCAGTATCGATTAGTCCTGCGAGAACCAGAAAAGGAATGACGGTTTGTGCCCGTTTGGTCGAGGGTTTTGGATTTATCTCGTGTTATGGTCCAGTTTAAAGCTGCATTCGTGCAGGCATTTGGCCTGGGCGCGTGTCTAATAAAATGTCGTAGGTATGAGGTATAATAGGCATGCCGGAAAGAGCTCCGCTGTAACCCCTCTCTCTTTTACATGCGTCGTTTATGAGTGAGAAAGAGAGATCACATTGGAAGAAGGGTTAATGCAAGAAACTCCATTAATAGAGGGCGCGGTAGTCGCTAATAAAAAATTGTCCAAATACGCAAGGCTAGCAGTCCACAACTACACAATACTGTGTGTGGGGTTTATGTTGAGCAGTGGCGGTTTTATTTAAATAGCGTTTTTTTTTTTTTTATGTGACATCATAGGAGCGCCTCTCTATGTACAGAGGACATGCAGGGGGAACTATATCGCTACTCGGTTGGGCATCGTTGTGAGGCGAGTGAAGGAGGGGGATGTGGGAAGGGATTTGTTAATGTTTAAATGCAGGTAGAAAGACATGCCGATAGGTCGTTCCTCATACGAGCCGATTTACAAAAAAACGAGTCGGTGAAACGAGCCGTTCTCATGAAGCCAACATCAAGTGTGAACGGATGTTCCGCTCGTATTCGTCGAGTTTCACGCATGTGCACAGGCGCGAGGGGATCAACGCTGCTAGCTCCTTCGACCAGGCTCCATTGAAATATGTATAGAACAGAATCAGCATATCTACATTGCGTCTGTGCAGTAGTGATGGCAGTCAGTCTGTTAACAATGGATTGTCAATCAGACAGTCTATCAAGTATCGGGAGCTCCACGCTCTGGGCTTCCAAATTCAACTGTTGGACGTGCTTGTGATTTGTATAGGCTTAACAGTTGGTCACTATTGAAGAATCTGCTAGCCCTATATAGGATCTCCAGTTTCTTGGAAGCTAGATTTTCTCGGGCTTCAATAGAGCCTCGATACATGAGCTGTTCTGAAATACTTACCCCAGGAGTCTTTATTGCGGAGGATGCTCCCATCGAATTGCACCAGACAGTCATTGACCACCCTTTTCCGAGATCAGACACGCTTGGGTTTTTGAGACGTTGAAGCTGACCAGGTTGACTCTACCCCAGGCACGAACCTTCTCAAGGCGGTGTTCAACTTTTATTCTCAAAGCTTTCCTAGTCGTTCGAACGTCAACACTACAAGGGGCTTGTCAAAAAGAAAACCATCGTAAACGGTGCTGTCAAAGGCGTAACAATGTATTGGTTTACATTCAACGAGATCGTTTATGCGCAAAAAAAGCACCGCACGCCTGCATTAATTTGGTTCGTAGAGGAACAAGAACCATCAACTACGGTTTATTTTTTTTATATGTAATTTAAAAAGATGTACTCATATATACAAACCCTCTGTGCGTTTAAATATATAAAAAAATAATAATAAAATCAATACAATCCCATACTCGTGGCGCTTCAGTGGCAAACAGTGGAAGCGTGCAAACCTTTAGAAATCGGCTAGCTGTCCGATTGCGCAGTGACTATGGGATTTATTATCACCAAATTTGTGCGGAATAGTATTTTGCAAAAATCAGTAGTTTTTTTCTGTGATCATTGTGTTTTTGGTAGTTATCAAAATAAGTTAATTACTGAAAATATTATCTTTTTATATTTAAAAAAAATGGTTTCTTGCGTAAATTGCGATTTTCGTATTTTAATCACTTTTTTGTAACCTGCGACATTATTTTCATTAACGACAGAGGATTTAGTGAATCACCAAATGGTATTTTGTTGCTAGGTCGCTAATCTCTGTCTAAACATTCTAAATTTCTTTAGATCTATAGAAAACATTGAATAATTATGGAAAAGACCAACGCGGGATTTATAGATAAGTTGACACTTAGATGGTTTGGAAATGTGGAGCGGATGAACGGAGAAAGAAGTTAATAGTGGAATCGGTAACGCCCAAGGAAGACATTCCAAGACCAAACGAATCAAATACTTGAGTCGGTCATGTCAAGAGCAAGGATAAGAATATGTGTAAGGCGATGCATGAAGCGAGAAGTGTGTGCCAAAACAAAAGTTGTATGGCGGTCAACCCTCTCTGCCTCCTCCCCCTCCCCCCCCGGAGAAACGGTGTGATGTTAATTTATTTAGTTAGTTGAGACACTTACGCCGGAGCTGTCAGCGGTATGCCTATAATACAAAAGGCAACCGAATAAAATAACAACACGATTGAAGAATAGGTTAGGTAAGGTTGTGTGTTTGCTTCGCTTTTCTTGAACGATGTGTCTTGTCACTTTTCTGTTTTGTCGTTGGCCCGTCTAATAGGCATGGTATGTGTGGGTTGACTCCATAGAATAAAGAAGAACATAAGAAATGCGATGTGGGCCAAAAGTCTGCCATTCCGGCCTTTTAAATTTCTATTACAGAAATAATTTCATCATCATTTTTCGATCAAATCGATTTTTTAACGTAAACTCCACACAGAAGGCCCCGGGGAAAATAATTTTCCTCATGGCCTATGTCGTCTTTGGGGATGCTTTTTGGAGGGTCTTTTTAAGGAAAGGAAGGAGAGAAAGTTCTGGGATGGAAAATGGTATGAGGGGTGGATAGGGATTTGTAGGTCAGTGCGTTCAGGAATGACGGACGTATAAATTCATCCCTCCCACTGCGGTGCAAGGCGATGATGGGTCGAAAGAGTCCGGCTGGAGAGGCCAGAACAACCGGCCTTTTTCGATCCGGCACACTACGTAGTTGGTGGGTAGATGCATCCGCCGCCAAGACCTGGACAAACCTCACCCCGTGAACCCGGGCACCCCTGCTAAGTCACCAAACGTAGGAATCCACTTTGGGTGACCCATGGCAGAGGTGTTGGTCATCCAATGAATGGTTCCCGGGGTGGTGGTACCTATACCAGCCTCCCAAATTGAAAAGATTGGCAATATGTAATGTAGGTTGTGAGAGAGACAAAGCGCTGTATTTTCAAAATGTCTCAAAGGCACACCGGCTTCCATTTAAATCTACATGGAAGGCACTTCTAGTTTGTATTCTTTATTCTATGGTTGACTCGGATGTGGCGTGCGTTTATCGTATCAACCTCCGATCTATGAGTGCCGTGGAAATCGTCGCACAACATTACTTTCAATCGATTTGACAAATTGGAGGCTTGTTGTGCGACGATGATTGAGGTGATGGGCGATGCTAGCTTGATAGATAGCTTTTGCGACCTTCGGTATTTTTTTGCTTCGGTTGCTATGGTGCAAACAATGTGTTTTTAATGTCGAATCGAAATTTAAGGGTAGATTAGAATGAAGAGTCGGCCATTTTCTCAAATCAAACAAATAATATAATGGTAGACCTGTTAATTTTCCATCAGCATTTTATATATATATACCGTTTGTACATTTTTTAAATGTACCATATTATATATACATGTCAATATGTACCCGCTGACCAACTACACAAGTAGTTTAGCAGGTTTTAAATGTTAATAAAAAATCAATTCCAACCTATGAAGTCAGAGTGAATAACAAACCTAGTTTTTTTTGTATTTCTTGGGCATTAATAATGTAATAATTTCTAGAAATTTTGTTTGAAGAGTTTTGTTCACTATGTACTTTTGAATAACATGAGTACATAATGAATAAAACTCTTCCAACAAAAAGAAACCTAGTGCCTACGTTGAAATTATGTATATTCTCACTATTTGTTGGTTTTTCTCGTGGGCCTTTAGACTACCTCATATTTGAAATCTCAAATTTCATTCGACTAGGAAATATGGATCCGTAGAAAAAAATATGGCATTTTATGAAAAATCGTCCTAACCCTGTCATTCTTAGAAGTCCAAAATTTCGTTCGCTGCACATGGACACATGAAGTATTTCAATATTGGATACCTAACCTACTCCAAGCCTGCATTTTATTATTAGAGTTGATATTTAATATGCATGTAGGGCAAAAATTGATAACAGCAATGTAATTAAATAATCACATAATTTTTTATCTTTGTTCTCTATTACCAACCAATTAAAGTCGCCAGTCACCACTGCTGATGTTGCCATTTAGTTCAGAATCCAGTGTTCAATTGATTTTATTTTCTGTATGGACCCATAGAGTGATACAATGCCATTACCCCGGATAAAAATGGATTTAAAACTTATGCTTGGTTACAGACTATAAAAAGCGAATAGCCAATTATCCACGCGCTAGAGCAATATCGCAGACCTGCTGCCTCTTTAAACTTTAGGCACAAATGCTTCATGTAATGCGTTGTATCAATTATTTGTTTATGTGTTTTACTGTTAGGGCAGGCGCACACGGGTGACTTGTTACGATAACACTTTTGCCACTGTTTAAAAGTCCGTGGCAGTATATGGAGGTGCGCGTAGATAGCGACGTGACGTTGGGGTTTATGGATTTAGAAACAGTGACGAAACTGTTGCCGTGACAAAAGTCCCCCGTGCGCGTCTGGCCTTAATATTCATATGTTTTACCTTTGTCATTGATTCGTGGATGGTTTTATAACTCAGCTATCATGATGAGCATTCGTTTCTATGTTCCTAATTTTTATGAAGGGCTGTTAACATTATTTTATTCATTATTTTTTAAATCTTCTGATAACTTTATTAAATAATTTATGTTTCTAGGTCTGTCTCGACACAGGAATTTCTCAAACAATGTTAGACAAACATCAATCAATCCCTTATGTGTTATGTTTTATAAAGATAAATAAATAAAAAATAAAAAAAATTATGTATGGTAAACCTCATCCCCTTTTTTAAAGATATACTAAAATTGTATTTTTGTTTTTGTGAAATATGTTTAGTTTCTTTGACCGATTACGTGAACATAGATACGATATGTTAATTTCATATCTGTGAAGTATATAAAAAAAATTAAATCGCCATGTAATATACCCCTATAAGAAGTGGTATGACTTTTATAATTTTTTTTTATGTATTCGTAGAAATCGAATATATCATAGCCTAATAAAATAAATTCAATTATTTTAGCCTATTGTTGCAAAATTATCTTCCCAAGATCTTGCCTTAGATAAATGATTTTTTTTTAAATAAAAATTGAGTATTCAATATTAAAGTTGGAATACAGGACAGTATTTAAGATATATTTGTCGTTGTATGGACCGTATAGAAATATACTGAAATTAAAAAAAAAACGTAATTTAAGTTGTTATACGAATAGAAAAAGTTAGTTTTTTTTGTGGTTAGTAACTATTTTTTTATTTTGTCTAATGTTATTTTTATTTTAGAATTTTTTTTCTCAACTCCAAAATGAAGCTTTGTTCGAAACAGGCAGCGCAGCCGTTCCTCTTAATAAGCACCAAATTTTTAGATAGCTATCGAATATTATGGCGTTATAAAATATATCTGATGGCCTCTAAAAAAATATATAAATTCATATATATTGCGAGTATACTAGTATGCTATTTTCGACAAGTTCTCTGTTCGATTCAATACACCTTTAAATCCTATGTTAACCAAATAAAAGATTCTCTTGAACTGTTTGTTCGGATACCGGAAATATCGTGAGAAACTCTTAACTTATCTTTTTTTTATATTTCGAATTATTATCTATAATCGTATCATTATTTATACCCGTCGTTAAATATTTACGAGGATTTTTTAAATGAACAAACAAAGCCCGTATGAAATACGAACGTTCTATCCAGAGTACCTACATATCATAATTGAATCGTGATTTTAAATGTCACGACAATTCCTTACTGGATATAATACAGTTGAAGTTGACCTATTTTATTTTTATTATTTAATAACACGATTTCCACAGTAAAGTCTTTCTTCCTACCCTATTGCTGGGGGTTGGTATATCGCTTTGGACCTATGAAACATTTTTTTTTACATAGTGAAAGTTTTTTAAGTTGAAATATGATCTTTTGTAAATTTGATTTCATATGATTCGATATGAGGTAGTATCGGAAGTCCCTCAAAATTTCAGATAAAAATCATACATTATGTGACATTTCAAAGAATAAATTTTAACATTGTTGTTGGTCTCAATTACCTATGTAAGTCTACGCCACTTTAAAATATTATGTTTTTAATGTGAAACTCTATCTGGTATCGAGAGTACCTATCTCGTATTGTGATATTATATTTGCTTATAAATAAGTGACATTTTAAAGGATTTTCCTTAAAATTCGTGGTTACATACACACTCTTTGCACTTTTCGCGGTAAGGTCGAAACTGCTTCATCGCAAATTATCTAAGTTTTTTTTAAGTTGTTTAGTTTTGTATAGATCAAAAATTGAAGATTTAAACTAGCCGCACTTAACTCAGAGCCCGCCCTAACCCAAACGGCGCCTGACCGATGCAAAAAAAAAATCGTTCCTAATCACCTCAATGGCGCTGGTGTTAGGTGTTAGATATTATCATTGCCTTGGCTCCTTGGAAAGTGGCGCCTGGAGAGGATTGCTCAAATTGCGCCTGCATAGGACCGGCCCTGACTTCACTATAAACCAAATTGGATTGAGATAACTGTTAAGTTTATTAAAAATGTGTACAAAATTACGAATTAAATTTAGGCCAAGACGTATTCTCGGTATTAAAAAAACTTGGATAATCTCAGTTATTTTGGACGAATTAAAAAACATGATTTTGAAATGATTACACGAATAAAATGTATCGTCTCTACCCTCTCAGTTCTTGGTCTATATACGTGTCGAATTGATAAATAAAGTATCTTAAATCAATTTATACCTGTGTGACATTTTTTTGTCGTAGTTTTCGTAAGGAACTATATTATATCTATGTGTTTCTTACCATCTGCATAACCGTCAGCCACTTCTTGTACTTGTTCAATATCGCCCTGAACTCCGGCCCGGCCTCCGCCGACATCAGGTAATACGAGTACATGATCACGTGGATGAAGGTGTTGATCATCGGTGCCAATGTTGCCATACCACCTGGAGGAAAAACAAACAAATATTAATTTATTTCGAAATAAAAACATTTCACCTTTCTGCAAACTTGTTCGAAATTATAGTGCCTTACATATGGAACCCTCTGCTACAATATTTATTTACGCCCAAATTGGGTTTTTGCCAGTAGAGTACGTACGTGTTATTTAGTAATCCAGCAATGTAAATATAAATTCGAATAATGATTTAACAAAGAAAAGAAAATAAAAAAAAAGAAATAATAGTATAAATAATCAGAAGCAAAGAAGAAATTAGTATTTAATGGAGATATTTTAATGATTAATTTAATGATCAGAATTAAATTCACAAAATATTTTATATCAATACTTTCGTAGCCGATAAGTCGGGATAAAATAATAATATTAGTATCATAATAAATGAATCAGTTCGAAGCAAAGGTAGATCATTTATTCAATTGGACTAGTTCTACCTGCCGAAATAAAATTTAAAGAGACGTTTTGTCGATGAAATATGGTATGTTTATATTTTGTTATTGATGTGTTATATGTGTCCACTATATCTTTATAATTATTACCTAAATTCTGTTTTAGTTGTCACAATAATAAAGTAAATAATGCCTCGATCTCCATTTACGTGGTACATGGAAAAAAAATCACACGTAAAAAGTTCAGGTCTGTCAATAATTGAATTTATGATTTTGTGTAAACAGGTTAACTCAGTAATTATTCTACGTTCTGATAATTTTAATAAATTGAGGCGACATAAAAGATAATCATAGTTTTTACATTCCTGTTAATAAATCTTAAGAATTTATTTTTAATTATTTCTATTGTGAGGGAATGAGCAGCGTAACGCGGTGCCCACACTGTTGAGTTGTTTTTATATGAACGCACAAGAGTCCCAATTGCTCCCAACCGTCTAGAACCAGTGAGACTATGGCATCCCCAATTGAGGAATGTTGTGAGTCTGAAGGTATTGGGGAGGGGAAGAAGAAGATAATTAAGATAAGATAATAAGAAAGATGAAGGAAATACCTGGCTATTGAAATCTTTTCACCAAACACGGCTAAAAGCCATTTCAAGCAACGTTTCAATTCTGAATGGTGGTCTTTCACCAGGGCGATACTGAGAGTATCTTCCACTCTGGAACATGTCCTAATATGTTATATATTATTTTTAAATGAATTAATTGTGAAACAGCACAAATTAATTAAATAAAAATTACTTGCGCACGGCGGGATTTGAACCCGCGACCGTCGGATTCGTAGTCGAGAGCCTTACCCCTCGACCATGGAGGCCGTCAAAGTTGTATTCTATCTGACCCCTAACTAATGACGTGTATAATTTATCTTATGCTGTGAATGATTTTAAATTGGCTACATATTCTTAATATAAAACCCAATATTTTCAAAGCTTTATTTGACGTCATTTCAATATGATTAATGAAAATTAAGTTTTTAATCAATGTGTACGCACAAATCATTTACCCCGGTTACGGTTGTTAACATAATGTCATTGATGGAATGGTCATAAATGATTGGATTTTTTATTCTATGAAATCTCATGATTAGATATTTGTTTATATCGAGTTGTTGATCGTTATTTTGGCAACATATAAATTTTAAGTTACTTAACAGTAGTCTTTCTAATAGCTGTGTAAATTTTTAGATCATTCGCAAACATTAACGTTTCGACGTCGTTGAAAATATTGAGAACATGATTCACGAATAGCATGACTAAAATTGGTCCCAAATGCGACCCTTGGGGAATATTAACGTCCGCCTCTCGATGTCGAATAGTTTGCGTGGCGTACCTTAATTTGATATTTAACTTTCTGTGTAATTAAAGGTTATTTTTCAGATATCTATTTTAGGTAACACACGAGAAGTTCCCAGAACCTAAGTCATCTGTGGGGATCATAGATTAAGTAAACAAGTGAAATGGGCCAAGTACCATTTCTAGTATGAAAACGTGCGCACCAAAACTGCAAATGACCTCTACGTTTTTATTGTCCCGCCGCTTTGATAGTTCGTCCAGTTTGATCTTAGCCTGGCGACTGTCGGTACCACAGAGCAAATAATACATAGAGGTGCCCTAACACGTAAGGGGAAGAAACCAAAATAAGAGGGACGAAGAACTAGATACTTCTTAAAATTGAAATATGATATCGATAAAATTTACGGAAAACAATAAGGTGACATAAGCTTAGTTGGTAGAGCGCTGGTCCCGGATAGACCGAGAGGTCCTGAGTTCGAGTCGCAGTTGCGGCTTCTTTTGGTTTTCTCTTTATTTTCTGTTTTATATTTTATTTAAGAGTTGTTAATATTATCTTAAATATTTCAATTTCCATACTTTGCAATAACTCTCTGATTACACTTTAATCCTAAAATAAAATTAGTACTAAATGCTTTGTGTACACCACTGTTTAATAAATAAATATCAACATGTTTCGGAAGCGGAGCTTCCCTCATCAGGAAACACAGTATACTAAAAAAACAATGACAAGTATTGACAAATAATAAACATAAACAAAAATTAACAATACTTGGCGAAAGTAGGTAAGTAATTAATTAAATACGAAAAAGTAATTGAAAGAAATAAAAACAATAATTATAACATATTAAATAATAAATTTATGTTAGAAATAAAAATGAAATGATTAAATTGAGTTAAATCGGTGATTAAATTTACCATTAAGATTACCCACGAACAATATACCGCGTTTATAATATATTATGCATTCGGTAAAGATATTGATTTTCATCCCAGGAAAGTGTTGTATTTTATAATCTATCTAAATATCTAATAACTAATATATCTAATAACTAATGTATCTAAATATCGAATAACTAATATATAAATATCTAATAACTAATATATCTAATTACTAATGTATCTAAATATCGAATAACTAATATATATAAATATCTAATAACTAATATATCTAATTACTAACGTATCTAAATATCGAATAACTAATATATATAAATATCTAATAACTAATATATCTAATTACTAACGTATCTAAATATCGAATAACTAATATATCTAATTACTAATGTATCTAAATGTCGAATAACTAATATATGTAAATATCTAATAACTAATATAGCTAATTACTAATGTATCTAAATATCGAATAACTAATATATATAAATATCTAATAACTAATATATCTAATTACTAATGTATCTAAATATCGATTAACTAATATATCTAATAACTAATGTATCTAAATATTGAATAACTAATATATCTAATAAATATGTCTAAATATCTAATAACTTATGTATATAATATATTTAAATATCTGATATATAATATAACTAAATATCTAACATCTAATAATTAATATATCTATACGACTATATCCGATAACCAATATATCTAAATATCCCCTAACTTATCTATATATACAAATCAATGTAAGTTTGTTTGTTTGTTTGTTCTCGATGTTTTCGAAAATCACTGGACCGGTTTCGTTGAAAATAACACAGTTTGTTTTTATTAGTGCTGGGAAGGTTTAGAAAGTAGTTTGAATGAAATCCAATATGTAAAACTGTTGTTGTAACGTTTTAAAATTAGTATGAAAAACATTGTACCCGACATGTTTTATTTAGGTTAGCCCATAGATATGACACTGTGGTTAGCCACAGATTACATATTCAAAAGAAGAAGGCTTTTTTTGGGTAGAATATTTTCAAAATGGAAAACACGAGTAGGAACCTACTTAAGAACTTGATCATTTAGATATGTTTTGAAAAAATAAACGTTTGGAATGAAATAAAATACTATTCAAATGAATGTTTCTTTATTTGGAGATAGTTACTTTCGCTGTCAAATCAATTATTGTACCCGAGCAAGGCCGGGTACACATCAGCTAGTATATAATATATCTAAATATCTTATAACTAACTGCGGTTATGGTCGCTTCTCGAGAGTTAATGATTATGTGTGTCCAACAGTCTGTTAATCAATTAGGCGCTTGTCAGTACACTAAATTATAGTATCCGGTCTTTGTTCTTAACCGGGCGCTGACCGGCAGGCCTATGCAGTGAAAACCATCTAACAGCCTAACACAGAGTCAGCATATCCATATTAAGAGAAATATACTATCCAAAAATATTGCTACAAGCTGCGTGTCTTATGTCACCACGAATATAGGTAATGGACATAAAATTCGCTTGGCAAGCGAAGTCTGGAAATGTTTGTTGTCGTCGTAAAAAAGCGGTATTTATTCATTTTGTTAAGAATTTTGTAAAAAAGAAAAAAAATAATTAGGGAATCTTTCACAAATAATCTTTACTATAAAGTAATAACACAAATAGTCTTTTTTAAAACTTGTTTCTTACGTGAGTCCATAATTGTATATAAAAAAAGTAGTTTACGCTTATATTTTTTACAAGATATTTAACTTTTTTTTTAAATTCTTTTGAACGAAATTTCTATCAATTTATTCATTTTGGTTATCATAATACAAACCGATTCGTAGTATAGATTAATCGAAATAGTTATTTTACTGATAGCTTCGCCTTAATGTCGCAAATGAGGCATGAAAGCTGCTCTGTCTTTGCATGTGTGAATTATCTGAGTTAAAATCTTTTGTTCTCAAAGCACTTGCTCGACAATTGCAGTTGTAGTCGACGCCGCGACCCGTTCAGATGTTCAGAATACCGCATGGCAGAAGAAATGTTCGGGGACAGCATAACTCAGAGTGGTAGATATTTAGTATCGCCCTGGTGTAAGATCACTATTCAGAATCGAAATGTTGCTTGAAATAGCTTCAGCCGTGTTTGGTGATCGGATCTGAATAGCCAGGTACTTTCTAAGCTTCCTCCTCCCATCTCGATCCCTTCCCCACTCCCTTCAGTCTCACAAAATACTACAATTGGGGATGCTATAGTCTCACTGGCCCCAGACGATTAGGAACAGTTGAGACGCTTGTTGGTTAATCATATAAGAAGTCATCTATTATGCATAACACGTCTAGAAAAAATATGCGTTTTGTGTTAATTTGTTCCACATTTAAAAAAAAACGATTTATGTAATTTTTTTGCCCATTTAAAAAAAAATATTTTTGTCGATATGCTCCTCATTAAAAAAAACATTTGTGTTTATTTCTTCTCAATTTTTTTTTAAATAATCGATTTATATTGATTTATTCCCCATAAAAAAAAAAACATAATAATGCTGCAGCTCTAATTTCGATTTGGTGATTGGCAACATTGGATAATTAATTTGTTGGAGATACTTTTCGTATGTAACTCGTGTACTTTCCTTGTCTAAATATTTCTATCCCCCTTAAGCAACACGGCCGTTAAAATGCTTGTCTAATTCTGGCCGAATGTAGTAAATTCTCTTAAATTTCTACCGTCCCCTGCTGTCTCCACTAAATTCTATTACTCTAAGATTCTATTCTACAAAGGATGTGGTATTGACCTTCACACCTACTTTTAAATCTCAAAACACTCCTCCATCCTGCAGGACTATTGTTTGGATGTCTCTTTGGCGGCAGGTTATTTTTCACCCGAGCTTCGTTCCTGCCTAGTTGATGTTATTGATGATTTTTTTCTTATAACAATTTATTTATACGGATCAAGGTCTATTTACATCTATCAGCACCGTACGGTGCAGAACAGTACGGCTGTCAACTGAGCATTGGCGTCCGCCACAACATGTTGGAGGATTTTATAATCCCATTACCTTGTAATTATTTTATAACCTAAATTACCTGACCAATTTAGCAAGCCTAATGACGCCAATTGACGAAGATGGCGGTACTAACGGTATGTGATCATACCAACTGCGCAGGCGCAAACATCTGGTGGCCACCAGCAACGTCAAAATATTCTAGACGACAATATCGGCTTGTGCTGGTCCGTGCATGTGCGGATACGTCACGCCTACGTACGCTGTAATGTGAATGTGTTCATAGATAATGTATTCAACTAATGTTGTCGTGTCTACTGTGCGGTGCTGGTAGATGTGAATAGAATACTCGCGTCTTGCTGTGCCTGTACTGTACTGTTATGCTCTGCGCGGTGCTGCTAGATATGAATAGACCTTTATTGTTGTACTGTTATTATATTATTTTCTATTTTACTTTATAAACCACTGTACACTTACATTATTACATAATACATGTCTTTTAGTTATTGTTAAATTTAATTGCAATAAAGATATTATTATTATTTCTTTATCTACGGGACACTCGTTTTCTTATGTGACTGAAAGATTCCTTTAAAGATCTTCCTTGGAATATATTCAGTTTAGTTTCGTCGTGTCTTCTTGAGACGAGTCTCGTTATAAAGTGTAGTAGTTTTGATATATTATTTATGGTGGTTTTTCCGCTTTTTTTCCATTCCCCCCCTTTATTCTTGCCGTCGCCAATCTAAACTCAATATCGGGATTGCGAAATTCGTCTATTATGTATTATTGAACAATCCTGTATTACTAAAATAATAGGTCATATTATTTCTGTGACAAATCGGTTTTTGTATGCTTGCGTTCACTGTGCCATTCAGGAACATTACGCTGGGAGTAAAGTAATAACTTTTGGTGGGTTGTTTCTGTTTGTGAATTAAATGAACACCAGGTTTACGACTTCAAAAATAAATTGACGATTGATCTTTCTCGTAAAGTTATTAACTACAACAAATGTAGAAGTTACACTACATACTTGTATTTCGACGAGAAAAGTGGAACTGAAGGTAAAATGACTTGGTAATTATTTGTTGATTTTTTTTTCTCTAATTTTGAGTGTCGACTCTTGTAACTCTTCCAGTTGACATGCGTCGTTTATGACAAAAAAAACGAAAGGTTAAACCGAGCTATCCGTACGATATCTATGGACATAGTGGGTGATAATAAGAAACTCCAGTGAAAAACATTATGACTTCAAAAATATTTACGAGATAGATCAGCAAACGCCGACTATAAATATGTAACTTTCATTATATACAATTATACGTAGAATTTATAAATCGTTATTTATAAGTGAATAAATAATCATTTCATCAAAACACCTTGTTATATTGTTACCATTGTATTTGGAACATCTGACGTCACGTGTGTATTCTGTTTTTAGATTAGTATGGAGATTTTTATTTTTCAATTTTGTTTTGTATTTTAAATATCCATTTTTTTTTATCTTTGATGAAATATAAACTTAATTTGGATGACTTTAAGCTCTATAATTGTTGTTCAATAAAATCGAACCATTATTGATAACAGAAATCAGAGTATTCACGACCAAACCAATTGTCAATAAGTATATTTTAATGCTCAATACTATTATTATTATTATTCGAGATAAAGTTTCTAAAAAGGTACATAATGTTATTATTTACTTATGTTGTGTTATGGGTTGCTATGAATAGAATATAAAATTGTGTACGTTAAAGCTTTTCTTTGTTTTGACATTTGACATTCTAATTGACATTTAGAGCGTTTTGGCGGCCTCTGAAAAATTGAATCTTTGAAAATTATTTTTACCGTGAAAACTAACTTTAGAAAAAAAACTAAATATACTGGAATTTAAGATTGAACGTCATTATTAATGAAAAAAATTGTTTTTAAAGGGACAGGTCTTCCTTATTGGAAAAAAACATCAAGCTTTTTTTGTCACGTTTTAACGTTCTATCAAGATTGATAAATCCCATAGTCATACAAATAAAGCAAAAAAAAAATGTGCATAATATTACGTGTTGCGTGTTTGGTTATCGTTATTAGGAGTTTCAATGTCCAGGGCAGTGGAATAGAATACCACAGATGAACGCCTACATAGCTAAAAAATAAAACTTGCAAAAATGCTTTTTCGAATGAAGGCAACGAAAATGTTACAATTATAACAGCGATAAGCTCTTTGGCTATCTGACATTCCGCTAATATTTTTCTACATATTTGACATCAATTTACACCTTGTGCGAGAAAGGGGTAATGATTTATTTAATTTTATTTTATTTATTAAACTTAAAATAGTTCCACTTCATGTGGTCTAATATAAACGTCTAGTATATGTTTTTACATTTAATTTACGTATTGCTTGCTTATTTCTAATACTTATTACATACATATTTTTTGATATCTTACTCTAAATATGCTTAATCTAGGTATATATATCATTGGGAAGGATTCTATACATTTTAATGTATTTATAGAGTAAACTCTTTCTGTTTGGTATTTGTTTCTTTTTTTGTCTGTTATCTTATTTATGTCTTGTATGGTGTGTATGTGGAAGTCTTTATTATAATGTCTCTAAAGTAAGTAAATTTATGAAAACTTTGTAAATAAAAATTAAAACGTTATAGAAAATACACTCATTAAGGTCTATTCACATCTACCAGCACCGTGCAGTACAGTGCAGGAACGGCGCAGACGCGAGTATTCACATCACAGCGCCCTTGAGGTGATTTTACACAAAAACGGCGCTATACAAATCATCCAATTATTATTATTACATCGTGCAGTTCTGCACAGACACATTACATACGCCAGTACGGCTGTTAACTGAGCGTTAGCGTCTGCCAAAACATGATTGGGGACTGTATAATCCTATTCACATATTTATTATTGTTTTATAACCAATATTCCCTGACCGATTCAATCAATTTTTTCGTTTCCGTCTTCTTGTTTCTAATGATGCGAACCGACGGTGACGCTAAGATAGCTGTGCTCACGGTGATGGGTTCAAACTGACTGCGCAGGCGCAGACGTCACCAGCGGCCGCCAGCACCGTCAGAATATTCTAGCCGACAATCTCGGCAGGTACTGACCGGTGCTGGCCGGTGCATGCGCAAATATGTTACACTTACGTACGCTGTAATGTGAATGTGCTCTTAGACAATGTAAGCAACTAATGTTGCCGTGCATGCTCTGTTCTGCACTACGCGGTGCTGGTAGATGTAAATTGACCTTTATATCTATAATATCGATCCGGGGAGATATCACCATTCGGAATCAATAAATTACTTGAAATAGCTTTAGCTGTTTTACTTGACATGTTCTGAAAAGGCTAATTCACCCCTTCCCTTTCTCCCTCCACCAACTTCCTCCAGCCTCACAAAGTTCTCCAAATTGAAATGCCATAGTGCAACTGACCCCGGTTATTGATAAGCTTGTGGCGTATAACTGAAAACTTTTCGTAGTCCGCAGTATATTCGGATTTTGTCATCAATTTATGTTGATTAAAATTGTTGTTTGAAAGAGACAATACAGAAACAGTGTGCAATATAGTTGTGAATGATGAATATTTGAAGCAGGTGGATGACTTTATGTATTTGGGAAGTACATTTACGCGAGATGAAAAGGCTGATAGGGATATTGAAAGAAGGGTAAATGCAAGAAACTCTGTCGACGAAGGACTGAACACGTTAGCACTAATAAAAAAAATGTCCAAAGAAGCGAAGCTAGCAGTCTACAATGGAGTGTTGATATCAACCCTGGTGTGTGGCAATGAGGCATGAAACTGACAAAGGAAGGATGAAAGTAGACTGAATGATGTGCCTCCAAATGCGATCTCTGAGGAAGACATCGCGTGATCAAGTGAATCAAATACTTGAGTCAGGTCATGTCAAAAGTCTAAGAATAACGGAAGCAAGGAGTGTGTGCCGAGATAGAGTTGTGTTGCGGTATATCCTCTGCCTACCGCCGCGCTGCCTAGAAACGGCGTTATGGTTAGTTAGTTGGTTTTATAAATCGATTAAGTAGGTACTGAATGATTTGAATTAATTTCTAACATTTTGAGTGTGCCCATCAGTAATTTCCATGAATGTGGGTTTTTTTGGTCCCGGTTTTCAACAATCTCGTGTTTTGTTTGTCAATGGTCATAGGGCTTGTGTTACCACGCATTCCTGGTTAAATTGTTCTTGTCGGCTGTCGTGAAACAATTTGAACAATCCTCTTTTTGTGGCATTAAGTAGATAAAGTTTTCAGGGCTACCGTGTCGTGCCCTTGTCCCTCTGTTTAATCTAGTTTAAACACGTCGGAAACGTTGAATAGGCATTTGATTTATTAACTTAATGGACTCCTAATTCATCGTCATTACTATTATTTATTTTATTTGTGATATTTACGCCCTAGTTTGTCTCTGAGTTATCGCTACTAAACAATACATGTCATGTTGCCGGTTCATAGTGTTTTCCTAATATTTCGTGAAGGTTCCTCCGAGCGTTCTTACCTTACGCTGTTTCGTTAGTCTCGGTTCTTTGCAGGTCCAGTCTAACCCTTGCATTTTTTTCTCGTCTATAACTTTATCTACATACGTTTGTTTTGTTTGTTTTACGCGTATAGCTCTGGCTTTGTGGAGAAATTCTAACTCGATTGGGAAACGCTCAACTTCAATTTACTTAAATGGTCAGCCAATCTGGGAACGTTCAGCTTCAATTTACTAAATTGGTCAGCCAATCTGGAAACGTTCTACGTCAATTTACTAAAATGGTCAGCCAATCTGGGAACGTTCAGCTTCAATTTACTAAAATGGTCAGCCAATCTGGAAACGTTCTACGTCAATTTACTAAAATTGTCAGGCAATTTGGGAACGCTCTCTGTCAATTTACTAAAATTGTCAGGCAATCTGGGAACGCTCTCCGTCAATTTACTAAAATTGTCAGGCAATTTGGGAACGCTCTCTGTCAATTTACTAAAATTGTCAGCCAATCTGGGAACGCTCTCCGTCAATTTACTAAAATTGTCAGGCAATTTGGGAACGCTCTCTGTCAATTTACTAAAATTGTCAGCCAATCTGGGAACGCTCTCCGTCAATTTACTAAAATTGTCAGGCAATTTGGGAACGCTCTCTGTCAATTTACTAAAATTGTCAGGCAATCTGGGAACGCTCTCCGTCAATTTACTAAAATTGTCAGGCAATCTGGGAATGCTCAGTCTCAAGTTACTGAATTTGTCATACCTGGGAGTGCTCGATGAATTAATATGACATGTATAAAATTAGCCCTGGGAAGTGCGTAAGTGTTAATATAATGCAATTTAAAATGTTTACTGGGTACATAGATTTTGGTTTAGTTATCATTTGGTAAAGATGCTACAAAAAAGAAATAGAACATATTTCATAATATAAGATGGAGAAAGAGAAGAGGAAATAAAAAAAATAAAAATCTTTTTACAACATTTCTAATAACACCATAAGGTAGAATACACATAAAACATAATAATAATGAGGCATATAAAGAGAAGAAAAAAATTAAGCAAGTTATTTCTAATAACACCACTATTTTCCATGAATTTTGCTAATTTGGTTTTTCAAATATGTGAGACTGTTTATAAAGATGTCTATATCGTCACATTCTGTATAATCGACAAAATAATTTTTTTGTTTTAATTTAAAAAAAAATTCTTGTACTTAAGTTTCCGATTTCTTCTCCGTATGGTTGGAGATTTGACGATAACTTCATACAATAGACGATAGGACTGGGGTGTTAGCGATATAAAGAAAATGAATACTGATCTCACCTCCTACAAACTTGACTCCAATCCACACGATAATCAGCGTGCCGACGTGGTGGTAGACGTGCAGGAACGACACTTGGTTGTCCTTCTTCCTCAGCACAAAGAAGGCGGTCTCTATGAGCTCGACCACCTTCAGGGTCATGGTCCACCAGAACCAGGTGATCATGGCGTAGGGCTCGGACTCGTAGCTGTACTCGGGCAGCTCGCAGCCCAGGGTCAGGGTGGTGGTCCATCCTGATGTCAGAAACTAGAATAATTGGCAACGTACACGCATTCTGTCACAGATGTGCAAAGGTGGTCGCTTAATCTAGCAGTGGCGCGGCGGACACCCGGCAACCTGGGTAGGACCTCATAACTCATGGTTTGTCGCTACGCCAGTTGCCACTGTAACCTAACTTTTTTTAAATTTATCTTACTACCATTATTATAAGCGGAAAATGTTGATTGTGTAATGATGGAACAATTAGCTGGCAGAGGACTGAACCCGCGATGCCTGGATAGGGACCTATCGCTTTGAAGCACTCGGCCACTTGATGGACCTTATTTTTAACTGTTGAATTAGAATATACTCTTATATACGACTACATTCTGTCAGGATAACTGACAACCCAACGTTCCGCGATTTCTCATCGTATCAGCTATCATAAAAATATAAATAAAAATAAATAAGTGTTTGGGAATAAGTGGAAAACGGTGTGTTGATATGTTAAGATCTTCTCTCACGTTTCTACCAAACTAACCAATTGTTGACATACCATCACATAATCATGATGTTTAGGGCGTTTTCAAATTAAATATAGACATCAGGATTTTGCCTGTAAAAAGTAAATGCTTTTTACACTTAACGGAAAATAACCAAAAATAATGTTAAGCGGTTATTCCTGAACTTCACCGAACATACTAAAATGAGTTTTGAAACTCATCGGGATTGCTTTAGCAAGAAATAAATATATATAAAAATACATATTTAGCAGAACATTGTAAGTCGTATTTTCTTTTGCTAATAATACATCATAACAAGAAATATCATGTTTTATGGATTTCCATAAAATGAAACATAAGCCAGTAAAAAATATAAAGAATATTCCTGCATTTAATAAAAAAATAACCTTCGATAATATAAAACAAGGAAGAAACATCTGTTACTGTTTTCATTTCTTTTTATTTAATTATTTTTTATGCGTGGGTTAATCCTGTATTCTTATTCACAGTCCACAGTTTTAGATATGTCCAAGGAAGCTTTTTTATATTATTTAAATTTGCTTGCTTAAAAAGAGTCCCAACTGCTCCAAACCGTTTATTTTGTTGTTGTTGCTTTTAATGATTTAAAAAAATTTGTATACTCAATGGGACTATGGCATCCCCAATTGGGGTGTGTTATGAGTCTGAAAGTAGCGGGGAGGGATGGAGGTGGGAAGAAGAAGGTGGGAAAGTACCTAGTGTTAAGACTACACTGTCGAGTCTATTTTAGATCTGCCTTGATGAAGTTTATTGGACAACATTTATGTAATCTAATCGGTAATCTGTTCAATCTGCAACACTGTTTGACAGAGACTTCTCGCTGGATTGACGCGAGAGATAAGTGTTTATTTTCGGTATTCAATTACAACTCCGTTGATCTTCTATGGTGCCCATTTAATAATACAGTAATTGAAAGTTGTCAATTTTGAACTTGGACACGGCAAAAGAAAACAGATTTATAAATTCATTGAAAATTCGAGTTCAGTTGTTACCCATTTTCATGATATTTTATTTTGTAGCCACGGCTGGCCACAATCAAACGCCCAACAACTTATCACAAGGTACTATCGCCACTAGCGGTAACCGTCTCGGACTCGTCTATCAAAAACGAGGGTTTTAGAAACCGAATTGACTCGATACTATCAATTTTGAAATAAAGAAAGCCATTCAAATTGATAGTAACATTCTTCACAATCAACTTAATTTGTAAAAAATAAAACAATAACATAGTTTACATCACTTTTATTTGTAATATACTTTTGCCGACCGAGTTTCGCCACTACCGTAGCTTCTTCAGGACGGTATATGACTACTGCTCTGAAGAAGCTACGGTATGCCGAAACCCGGTCGGCAAAAGTATATTACAAATAAAAGTGATATAAAAAAGTTATTGTTTTATTTTTTAAATTATAATGTCACATCACCAAGTTACCGCTTCATATGAAAATGTATCAAAAAATAACTTCATTTGTCTTACAGTCCCATATCAGATATATTTCCCGTTAATGTTAAGGCAAAAATGGCACATTTTAAATTGTTTATTCGTGTACGTTAAAATTTATTCGTCAATATAAAAATGCCGTTATCTTCATAATTTTTTTAGACTAAAATAAACAGTGATCTAACCATATCATTGACTGTTTATGAATTTTAATAATTACACCCGCATTCTTATTGGTGATGACAGAGAGTTGCGTAGAATTATTGATAGTTACCTTATAGCAGACTATCGAGTTGGCCACCACCTGGAAGACATTGTACCACCTGATGATCGTCTTGAGGCTGTAGGCCGGCCTGTCCTTCATGTAGGCGGGGAGGGCCACCTTGATGATATAGAGGTAGAAGAAGAGGGTGCATAGCAGGGGGACGGGTCCTCCCATGAGGAACCAGTCCTTGACTCTGTCATCTGAAATAACAAATAAAGGAAACTTTATAAATTTTTCTTTGTTTTAAGTAATTTTCAAAGCTGCATAGCTCATTATAAATATGTTATATCCGTGCTGAAAATTGTAACCAAAGATTTGTAATCCGCATTACAAAAAAAAAATACTGTTTTTTTTGACGGTCAGAAAAAAGTAAAAAGGAGTTCGGGATTTGAACTCGCGACCTTCGGATTTGTAGTCGAGGGCCTTACCCCTAGACTATAAGGCCGTCTATATTTGTAAATTCATATACCTAATTCATAATTACATCTCCTACCTAAATTTTGTACCTGCTTTATAATATCTACCTACATTATCATTTGTCCTGTATGGATTACTCATGTAATAGTAAAATAATGGACTAGGTTTATATTAAGAGTTCATTGATTTCAACTTTGTATTTCAGTAATCTAGATTTTAAAACATCCGCAGAACAATGTTTATTACCGAGGTTTATGAAGTCTCTGTATGGACGACTTAGAGCTAAAGTTAGTACGAAATAGTTATTCATGAAATGAAACTATACTTATTGTATTTCTACTAGGTACTACTAGAAACATTATCATCATTACACAAGTAACATTTTCTGGTTATAATGATGGTAGTCGGATTAATTGAAATATTGTCAGGTTATTTGTAACGTGGAAATGTTATCACTGAGAAAAAAAAAACAAATTGCCTAGAAATTTCGTTCGAAAAAGCTGTCAAAAATTAATGACGCCGAAATTCACAGTTGTAGAGTTTTTTCTGCTTCTACACAATCAGATTTCTGCTTTATAGTTGAGATTACTGTTTGTTCCAAACAGCTTATTAGTATTCTATGAAAATATCGTAAAATCTTAGTCTCGTAGTAACAGCGTATTTTCAACGATGAAATTTAATTTTATTATTTATTTACAAGCCGCTCATTTTAAGTGCTGGATGTTATGATTGAACGTCCGCATAACGTTTTTAGAGTACTTAACTATTAAACCTAGTCGCTCTCCCTCGTCCTCTTCTGCTTCTATGGGCATTATCGCCTTGGTGGCGCCGGCGGTTTAGCAAAGCCTCGATCCACTTAGCGTGTGCAATATACAACGTTGTCAGGGTGGTCGCAGGCCCGGAAAACCACGAAAACTGAGAGTTTTCACTGTTTTTTTGTTAAATATTTAACTGGAATTGAGGATAATAAACCGACGATCTAAAACTCTTCAAATTAATAAAAACTATTGAAGACTGTTTTCACATTCAATTAAATTAAAATAAATTACAAGATTGGTTTGAACTTAATAAACTCCTTTTAAACATTAGTAAATACCATACCATCAGATTTTTTTAGACTGAATCATCCTCTCAACTTTCAATATAAAATCAACAATATTTCTCTCTCGTCTGTCAACGAAATTAGTGATCTTGGCATTGTCTTCGATTCTAAATTTAATTTTCTTACTCATATCAATTCTATAACTAATATACGTTTAAAAATGCTTCAGGAATATTTCAACACTAAAATTATTATACTCTTCCTTAGTTTTTCCATAGTAAATTTATATTTATTAGAACCATAACAAATCATTATTATTTAGATTTCAAAATACATATAGGTATAATATTTAGTCCAAAACCACTTATTGTAAGCAATATATATTATTATATGGGTGACTGCAGACCGGGAATTATCACGAAAATTGATTTATTCGGGATTTAGCACGTTAGTTTTAGGGTTGTTTATATGCTACTGGAGAATTTGCACGTTTTGTACTTACGTGGGATTATTATGAAAACGATATCACTATTTTTACGATTTCTTAAAGGTATGAGTTGATTATTATTAAAAAAATTCTACCTCTTTTTACGGTATTACTATTTATTTACGATTGCGGGTAAAATATGACCTCGAAAACGTTGGAAAAATAAATTTAAAAAAAAGTTTTCAGGGACCGCCCTAATTGTTCTACACCACAGCTCCCTCCCAGAATAGCTAACAACATCTACGCACATCTTTGCTTTGGGCAAAGGGTTGATGCAGACTTTAAATTAGTACATTATAGTGTTTTCGTACTCTCTCAAATTCTGTGCCTTGGGACTCAAATTCATCACTGAGTTAATCTGCACGCAAACTTGCAGAGTCTGTAATTTATCATCAGCATATACCATAACGGGTAACGTTCTTTCGGATTATTAATATCTCCTTTCAGTTTTTGCGTACGATTTGTTATGTGCATTTGAACAACTATGGCGCCATTAAAATAGCCTTGCTGTTAAATCAACTTGTCGATCCAGAAGTATCTTTGGAGACATTCTTGAAAATTATGTATGGCTTAAAAGGTACACCCACGAGCTTATAGTATTTCTTTTTTAGTAGCCGTCAAATACAAGTTTCATAAAACTGGGACGGTTCCACATGACATGGAATACTGGAAGATAGTCCACCACCAAAGAAGCTTCTTTTTTGGTATGCTTGTAGTTGTTGAGAGATCTAAGCACAGGTGGCTGGACGGTGTGGAAAATTATACCACTCCCTTAGCATAGTGATCGGTTTGGCGCCTCCATGGTCGAGGGGTAAGGCTCTCGACTACGAATCCAAATCCCGGCGTGCGCAATTAAATTTTATTTAATTAATTTGTGCTCTTTCACAATTAATTCATTTAAAAATAATATAAAGTATATTTGCGCACGTTCCAGAGTGGAAGATACTCCCAGTATAGCCCTGGTGGAAGATCACCATTCAGAATTGAAACGTTGCTTTAAATGGCATTTAGCCGTGTTTGGTAACCAGATTTGATTAGCCAGGTATTTCCCCATCTTCCTCTTCCCTTTCTCATTCGCCTCCCCAAATACCTTCAGCCTCACAACATTCCCCAATTGCGGATGCCATTGTCTCACTGGCTTCACACGGTTGGGAATCTTGTGCGGTATTTATATAAAACATAAATAGTGTCAACAGATGGCAGTAATAAATATGAACTCGTTTGTTTGTATTTAAAGTATTTTTTATTAGAAGTAATTCGTTAAAAAATAAGTGGGGCACATGCCCGAGGGCCCTTAATGAATAACCACCACTTCCAATGACGTTAACTAAAAGGTCATCTAAAATATTCGCCTACCGTGATATTGCAGCGCTACGGAAAATTTTCCTTGAGGGACAAGTTCACTATTTCAGGGCACTTCTCCGCCACCGCATGGGAAACTATACCATCGTTACTGCCGTGAATTTTTCTGTTTACACGGTAGTACGCTTATTAAAAAAACGCTTTAACCGAAGCATTGTATTGTTCATTTTACACTAATTAAATTTCACAATCCTCGTTTTTATACCGACGGTCATGGCACGTGTACCTGCTACAAATCATAATAGTATGTTAATAAATCTATTATACAGTGAACCAATTACATTATTAACTATACCCATCGTCCATGACCTCCGATGCAAACTTTAAGTAATGAGCGATATCAAAAATGTGGAACAAACAGTTAGTTGATTTATTCACAATCAGTACAATGAAAGTGCCACGGGGTCGAGGTAAAACACTTTACTATTCGCTTAGCTAGTGTACAATTTGATTTACTGACTTAGGGCAAAGACGCAGGTAAATCGCTTATCTAGTTCATATTTTTTAGCGTTTCTTTGAAATTTTATATTCTTTGCAGCTGTCAGCAACTCGCGGTCTTGCACGCTATTCTGCGAAAGCGAAATTATCCAGTTTATTTATTTGTTATCCATTATAAAGGGAGGGGTTAACTCTAATGTTCTGATACTAAGTTTGGTAAGCGTTAAAAGACTCGACAGAATTCAGAGCGAAACTCATTTCTTTGGAAAGTCATATCCATGAATGGTACAGTTGCATACCCAAATTTACATAGCGCGAAGCTAGCCGTTAGTACCCACTTAAAGTCATGAAACTTTTCATAGTCCGCGACATTGTAAATAACTATTAATATTCGTAAATATAAATAATAAATATAAAATTTCAGTTTTTTATTATTGTGACAGCTGTTTCGGCGTTAAGTTTCAGGCAGTTCGAAAATGGCTTTAAACGCCGAAACAGCTGCCGCAATAATAAATAAAAAAAAACTAAAAATACTCGCAGAACTTAATAATCACTTTATTAAATTTGATTTACGTTAAATTAAAAAAAAATTAAATAGAGTTCTACGAATTAAACACAAAAAAAAAATTACGGGGAGAGGGACGTCGGATAGTTATTATTTATAAATTTAAAATAATGATATTATTTTTGTGCAATACGATAAACATGGTGTTTTTAAAAAGAAAAATATTTTTTACGTTTTTTTTCTTAATTTGCATGGGCTTAGCATTTATCAAAATAAAATCAGAAATATTACACATTTCTGACCATTCTACGCATGTTTTTCAAAAACATTTAAAAAGTTGAATGAATATCCTTAAAAAATGCTGTGAAGGTTTTTCTTTAACATGTCGATAATATAAATTAAAAAAAGAACAGTGTGTAGTTTAATTTTTTCGTAAACACTATGTAACTTTAATTTTTTTTTTAAATTTAATACGGATTATAAATCTTTGCTTAAGTTTATTTACAAAAACGCAACGAGAAAGGATTAAAAATATTTTTCTCCATTTTAAAAATCATGTTCATATTTTAAATATTTTGTAAAACTTACAATAGGACGGTCAGAAAAAGTAATATTTCTTATTAGATTTTGATCTAAGCCTGTGTAAATTTATAAAATATTTTAAATACTTTTCTGTTTAAAAACATTATATTTATCGTATTGCGTAATAATACTATCAATATTTCGAAATAATAAATAATTCCGCTCCGACGTCCCTCTTGCCCTTAATAATGCATAACAATAACCACGCCTATACTTCAATTTTACAAAAGGTCTACTTCTGTCTCTGCACGGGTACTTCCCATTGAGATGATTATTATCAAGAAAAAAAATAATCGTATTCATAGCTGAGATAAACCATTCTCGTTTTCTGAGTTCTGACTGCAGCATTCATTTTCCAAAAGTTATATTTGCAAAGGGACATTCCGACCCACAGTGTAAAAAAAACATTATCTTATTCTGATTGCCGTTATCCGTGTATGCAAAAGTCATATTTAAACAAACGTGTGCTGACTCACTCTGGCAAAAAATTAATTTTGTTATTAGAATTTAACTATGTATTAGTATTGTGAGTCAATAAGTTTTGCCACGGGATAATCATTGTACTTCAGTGTAAAACACAAGGAAACTGTTCTGTTGCATTGTGTTTTTGAGGAGGGACAAAATATTTATGATTTTTGATTCGTTCATTCGGCACACCTAGCATCGGTCTATCGCTATGTACTGGTTGCGGAGCACTGCCGTTAGCTGATTTTGAAAGCATTTCTCAAGTACGACTATCGCCACTGTAAATAGCAGCTATTTACAGAATGCAAACTCCGCCTTAGTGTGGGTCCGGCGGTTAAATTGGCCGGGTTCCCTCTCCCTCGGCAGGCTTGGACTACGTTGAACCTTATAGTAATAACATATTTTTACTCTAAGCGTTGAACCGTATCCGATGCAGTCGCAGCCATTGCACAAACCCACAAATGGGTTTTTAAGAACTCGGCGTCGTGCGAATATGGACAAGTGCAGACTGCAGAGCACTTTGTTGAATGATTATCTACCCCAGTGATGCACTTGGCTAAATAAAATGGTTCCATGACAATTCGACACACGTATGATTTGGCACACTTTTTAAAACTGATAAAGTCATTAAGAGTAGTTCTTCCTACTTTTAATTCCTTTATATCGCTTTTAAAAAGTGTTTTTACTCCTGCGGTGCGTTTGTTGTCCGAGCTATGACTAATATTTTTAATGGGTACGCGACGAAATGTTATTTCTGAAAACATACCTGTAAGTAACAGAAGTAGATTTTAATATTTCTTTTTTTTAAGGTTTTAATTTTTTGTCTGTCTTCAATATTTTGAATCAGCCGCCCAAAATTACAAGCATTTTTTTTACGCGTTTGTATCTCAGTATTCCGGTGTGATAAAACTCGTGCGATCTATGATTGATTTATTAAATTTTTCAAAATACAGAAAAATATTCACATATCAATAAAAATGAGACTAGCGACGCCACCAACTGCCAAGTTTAACATGTCAAGCTGTGGGTACCCCAACCCCAGCGCCCCGCGAACAAATTTAAAACTGATAATTGTACCCTGGGCTATGAAGGTTGTGCATCGCAGGTTTACTCCAACAGTTTGCTGGGGTCGCATTTGAATGACAAGAAGCTTGAAGCGATTACGATGCTATCCTGTTTTAATCCCACCTAACCAAAATTCTCCACCTTTTTGCAATTTTCTTATTTATTTATTTTTGTTGTTTTTTATAATGGTTTTTTATTTTTTAATATATATATATTTTTTAATTTTTATTACTTTTTAATCATTTTTTTTAAATGTTTATTGTTTTTTTATTTTTTTATTTAAAAAAAAAAGTTGAACTTCACAACAGCGCCCCTGTCTGTACGGTGTAAAGACAGGATGACTATATCACCACCCGGGTAAGCAGCGTTGTGAGGTGGGTCAGGGTAGGGGCTGTAGGGAAGAGATTTATAAATGCGTGTTTTGAAGAAGCCCGGATTATATGTAGGAGTAAAAACAGATGTCGGTAGCTCATTCCACATGCGAGCCGCCTTACACAAAAATGGGTCGGAGAATAGACCCGTTCTCATGAAGCTGACATCAACTGTGAGCGTTAGCTTTTAGCCGTTTTCCGTGGATCTAGTCTGTGTAGAGTAATATGTATTGTGTGAATGTAATTTTTGATTTTAGGTTTGAAGTTGTGAGGTGTTTGGTTGATTCGTCGGACTCACTGTATGAAGTGTTAAAAATGTGTGAAGCCCCGTGAACAAATGTGTTTTGTTTTGAGTTAGTGTTGCATTGAGGGAGGCTTAGTGTGTGGTTGTCCTGTTTGTCTAATGAGCACTCGTAATTAAATTCGTTCAAATAGATCAGTGCAATCTACCACAGAGGAGGCTATTTTTTTGTAAAGATGGTATGTCCGTCTTTGTACGTCTCCGGAATTTCTACGGTTTTCCAGTGATGAAATCCCGAAAAAAGCAGCAGACTACTCATGACATAAGTGAGGACGGTAACCCCGAAAATCGGGGTATTATTTGGACGTAGTTATGCAGAAAGCATCCAACCCCAAAACGATGAAGCTGATAAAAAGGCAATTAAAAATTTGACAATACTAAAGCATATTACAGCATTTGTGCAGTAATTACCAGGTTTAACTGTAGGAAAACATGAAAAAGTCGATTTTGGCAATTTTTGGATTGGACGCTTTTTGCATAAATACGTCCGTTTATTACTAACGATTATTGTTAACCGTTTCAGAACAGACATCGTTTAGTAAGGCGGCTAACGCACAGGCAAATACTTTTAAAGAGATTATTGCTTGTGTAGTTGTGTACAGTATCATAAAACTACTGCAGGGTAAGAAGGGACTGCGGGTGGGTGTTGCAAACTAGTTTGAACCGGTTTGTACCACTATCGGTGTGCACAAATACAATACTCAGACGTACGCTCATTAAAATGATTTACCTGTACCTACATGCACATCTGTTAAAAGTCACCAATCGCTCGGATTTGGCGGCAATAAGGAACTCGAGTTTGTGAGTTTGAACTTGTTTATTTATGAATAATGATGTTTAAATTTATATACCAGTATTTTTTTTTTCTAAACTTAGTTTTTTCATAGTTAAAATAATTATCAAAGTTTCAATTTTTCGAAGTCCGCCGAAACGCTTCAAATCAGATCTTCAATCGTTATGAGGTTAGAATGTCAATTGTCAAAACAAGGATGAGCTTTACCGTACATAATTATATATTCTGTTCATGGTAAACAATAACTAAACATAAGTAATAAAATTATGTACCTTTTTAGATACTTTAACTCAAAGAATAATAATAGTATTGAGCATGAGCATTATCAAAATATACATATTTTCTATTGGTTTGCTCGTGAATACTCTAATCTCTGTTATTATTAAAAAAAATACATATTTAAAATTCGAAACACAAACGAAAAATATTTTTTTTCATACTAATCCAAAAACAGAATGCTCAAGTGACGTCAGATGTTCCAAATACAATGATATCAACATGACACGGTGTTTTGGTGAGCTGATTTTTTATTCATTTTTAAATAACGATTTATAAATTCTACGTATGATTATATATAATGAAAGTTGTGTATTCAGAATCGGCGTTTGCTGATCTACTCGTATATGAACATATATTTTTAAAGTCATTATATTTTTCACTGGAGTTCCTTATTAAATTATGATTATGTGAAATTTATATTTACATCCAAGTACATGGTAACACTGGAAAGTTGTAAATAAATCTACAAACATAATATTACCCCAATTCTCCGGTGGATAAAAAAGCATGTTCGATCGTTATGTTATCTCCAAACTTAGGGCGTCTTCTTTTTGCGTTTGGATAAGATGATTTTATCTAGCCCTTTCCAACATTTCCGGCTGCTCGACTTCCTTTTCATTTCCCGCCAGTTCCACGAATGAGAAGATCCGTTCCGTTCTGTATCTCCAATGGTATATTATTTGTAGATACCCAATATTCCATTCTCTCGTCCATGGATAATAGAATCAAAGTGAGATGTGGCATGAAAGCGTGCCGACTGTCGCCGAGCTGCAACCAAATTGCACGGACTACCAAAGCGGCGGAGGCAATGAAAGTCGTGTATTTTGTGTGTAGTGTGGTAGAATGGAATTTACAGTGGTATATTGATGACCGATCTTGTCGACACTTTTACTGGCATGGTTTAATGCTAATAATGGTTCATGACCCATCGCCCTTGCTTATATTAGGTGAAGTACACGGCGTCGTCCGGGGTTACGAATTGTTTTGAAATAAAGTTTTATAATTATGATGTGTTCCCCCTAACCTACCCTTACCCAGTCATTTTCCTCTTTTATTTTGAACGTCAAATGTGCGAAATTTCATCAAAAAGTACCAAAATTCTGCTTTCAATGGTGGCAAACGGGGTAGTTTTCGTAATATCATAATAATAATTATAATTGGATGTTTTGTATAGCACCGTTTTTGTGAAAAATCTCCTTAAAGGCGATGTACAAATATTACTTCCTATTCTCTATCTAATTATGTACAAACAGATATAGAAAAACATACATTCCTGGTAGGTCGCTCCTGATGAACACTTATTTTTGTTTTGTTAGAAAATTTAAGCTTAGATATGATATGATTTTTACAGTTTTATCGATGTTACATTTATTAGATGATTTGAGCACAAGAAGAGTTGGTATTTATTTGAAATATTTAGGACTAGAGACTATTTATAAAGTTACCTTGAAAAGCGTAAGAAGTTTTTAATAGATATTAACATATATATTTTTTTTACACATTTAGTTATTTACAGTGTTGCGCATCGGTGCGTGATTTTTCAAAACTTTTTCTATAAGTGACTTTAGGTAAGCACTAACCGACTTTTACGCAATTTACGTGTGCATTTCTTGTGGACAGTGACTTTCCTCTTGTTTCGAAAGTCAAGTGTGCAAAATTTCATCAAGCTCGGAATAAAACTGTAGATTTGTATACAAAACATGACATTGCCCGGGACATTCTTCTTTATATAATAGAAGAAGAAGATGTGTATATAAAATGCTCTTTCCCGTCCATTGATTGTGGATTGCAAATTCAATATCAGGTTTTATGCATAATAGATGACTTGATTCTTGTATCTTTCTATTTTCATCGATTTTTCATTAATATTTCATTCTAGAAAGTATTTTTATTGACATTGACTCTTGAATAATCTGCAGTAGGGTGCAACCTCTGGACATATCGTGTTGTGTTCGCATCGCCCATCATTGTGTGTGTTAGTAGCGCAATCAGAGTTGACCCAAACATATCAAACTGAGGACTACGTGTATTAGTGCATTATATACATTGTACACACTTCTAGTTATATTTTCTCCGTTTGACTTGCGGCAGTGAAGTTTGAAATTAAAAATTTCCCCTTTACCTTTGATTGTAGGTCGATGCAAACAATTAGAGTTGATGCCAACCGCTCACGCTTGCGATTGTGTGTATTGGTGCATATCGATTGTTTGGTGAAAGGCGTTATTCCACATTTTTTGACAAGCAAAAATAGGCTTAGTTGTTTGAACCTCCGTAATATGAATAGCATAACCGTTATGCTGACACTAAGGCCTATGTTTCTTCTATCAAAACAGTCGATATGTATTCACTTCCGATAGTGATATCTTTTCGAAATGTCAGTGAGAAATAGCCTTTTGTCTTGCTTACGCCTACTTATTGTCATTAGCGAGAATAGGACAACAAGTGATCATCGAATTTGAGTATTCAAAAAGTTTTTGCTGCATCGATCTTTTTGTTTTAACCTTTTTTTTTAAGTCACACACTTATATCGGACTTGTCGTCTATATTGACTGTAAAATGGGGGTTGGTCTTCCAGTCTGCGGGCTGTTGGGTATTTAAGGCTCGGTCCAGTTTGTCCAAAGGGTAGAAGAGGCGTTGTTTGAAGGAATTGCAGGGTAAAGGGCCTTGTAGAGATGTCCAGATAGGAAGAAGAGGCAAGCAGAGCGGTCGAGGTTGTTGTTGCGAGTTCGAGTGGTGTGGTAGAGTGCCTGTCGATCGCCTATTGCGCAATATTTATAGGACGCGATAGGGCCATGTGCACTTTTTGGAAATGAACTCGAGCCGCCCCGTGTTGCCAAGGTACCTTTTGGTATAGCCTCTTGTGTTCACATGTGTTTTATTTTGAAACTTTTAAATTTATGTGAGCAACAGAACTCCCTCGACCGTTTCCTCTCATGAAAACCACACCTTCCTACCTTTTCTATTAGGTTTACAATTAAACATACAATCTTATTTCGAGGGTCCCAACCTCGACAGTGTGCGGGAGAATTCTTACAACTACTTAATACTAACATTGTATACCTAATTTTTAAATAGCAATGTTGACGAGACCCCCACCGTTTAATGTATATATATCTATTTGTTATGAACATATATATATATATATATATTAAGCACATTTAGTCGATGTAAACTATTGCTTGTTTGTTTGCGATCTGCAGTCTTGCTCGAGAACTATGAAAAGTTACTAACATTATCGATGTGCTTGTGCTAGGGGGGCCTGGTTTGATTCCCGACTGTTTGCGATTTGATTATCCGAACTTACATAATTAACTACTGAAGTAATTTTAAGTGCGCTATAAACGAACGGGCGAACCATGTCAACGGATGTTAATAATGCGTGCTATGATGGATGCTAAAATACGCATGGTTTTTAAGAAGGTATGTTGATTATTGTTCTTCTATTTCACTTCATCACACGCAGCTTTTATATTTGTTTTCACCGGGGCTTTTATTCTTGGTGTAATTATGGATGAATTGATATTGATGATAATCAAGTACATATATAATCTTACCTGCACAGTCATTGAACAGCCACAAGTAATTGTCGTACAAGCTCGTCATTGCGTCGGTGCGATCTGAAAACATTTGTCAATATTACTTATCGAAGAAAGGTATCACTTGTGGCTTGGTTTTTCACCCTTCCTTGCCTGTACTGTCAACTGATTTGACATGTCTAATTATTTCAATATCTCTGTGAATATACTAAACACAGAGTTCACATTTTAGGTGTTCCTCAGCAATGCATTTATATATAGGATAAAACTATTCAAATATATAAGTAAATTAATAAAAATTACTTCATTAAATTAATAACAATTACTTTGCTTAAACCACAGTATTTAATATGTAAATATCTACATGTTTCAGAAGCAAAACTCCCCTCATCATGATAAACAGTATACCGTCGAGTAGACGAGGGGAGCTTTGCTTCTGAAACATGTAGATATTTACATATTAACTACTATGGTCTAAACAAAGTAATTGTTATTAATTTAATAAATATGACTTCACAAAGTGATTATACATCTTTTGAAGAAAATAATTAATTTTGTATCCCGATGAGGAAGGCCTCGCTTTCGAAACATGTTCATATTTATAATAGTGGTGTAAACAAAGTAATTCTTATTATTTTATTAATTATGTCGCCACAAAATAACTAAAAATCTATTGAATAAAGTTTTTATCGAACGGAACAGAAAATATATTTTTTCGATAAATCGGAAAAAAAAGTTGATTTGTACGTATGGCTGCGTGCGTTGATAACTGGACGGTGGTGCGGTAGTGAGCGAGAAGAATACGGGGTTTCGCTCGCCGTGCCACGATACGCGGTCGTCAATAGTAGCCGACGGTCTGCCAGCTGTAATGGACGTATATTGCTTTTATGCGTGGCCGATCTTTTTCCTCGATTTCAGTACGTATACACAATATTTTACATGTTATGTACTATTGATAAAATGATTTACATAAGTAATAAATGTAAATTATTCATTTTTATCCAACTTAAAAATTACAAAATTATAAATTTCTACCCCGTACTGCACCGTAGCTTGGGGGATTTTATGGCACCACTTTATTGGAATTTATACATTTCGTCAACTAGTTTCGGTTATGTCTTGACTATCTTCAGTACAGTATTATTATAAAATAAGGCCAGCACTCAAAAATGATCCTAAAAATCATCCTAAAAATCACTTGTAAAACTAAATAATTAATAATGATACATTGGGTTAGGTGCAAGGTTGCCATTGTTTTATGTTAGCTTTAAAATATGTCATCGTTCAATTTCACCGACAACTGTCATTTTAATATAAATTGCTTCTGCTAAACAAAACAAAAAATCGTATATGTATTTATTAAATAGTGGTTAATAAAATAAGGTTAATAATATAGTGGTTATTAAATTCTATGATCAAGACAAGACTCATTCGAAAATTTGCGAAAATCAGATAGATTTTTCAACATGACCAACCTATTAGGCTTTAACAATGATTGTTTTTCTTTCTCTCATCCATTAACCCTCCCTTAAGTGTTGTTTTGAAACACGAAAACTCTTTTTCCGAAGCAAATACTGTATTTATTTGTTGAAGTCCCGTGAATACCCTGTACACACTACCCTCACTACACGTATGTTCCCCTGTGTTGACAGTGATGGCACTACCGGGCGCAAGCTTCAGTAATTGAATTGTCAGGTTTTGTGAATACCTTATAAAATTATAATAAATCTTGTTTTGATTGGTAGAACATTGTTTGAGAATTTTCTCACCAAGAACGTTTCACGAAGCTTTGGAAAGCACTAAAAAATGACCCCAAAAGCCACTTTGTAGACTTAGAAATACTGAAAAAATACCACTATTTATCTGCAACTAGCTGAACTACCTAATCGGCGTTGCCCGGGGTTATGAATGGTTTGTAGTAAAGTTTTGAGGTTGTGATGTGTTACCCCTACCCATTCCCAGTGAGTTTCATCTTATTTTGAACGTCAAAAATACAAAATTTTATCAAGTACCAATATTCTGCTTTAAGGGGTGGTAAAAGGTGATGGAGAGTGGTTTTTCGAAATCTCGACAGTGACATTCCTCTTGTTTTGAAAGTCAAGTCTGCGAAATTTCATCAAGCTCCGAATAAAACTGTAGATTTGTATAAAAAACAAACATAAGCACACTTCCCATTGTTGTGTATATTATCACTGCCAACAAGGGCAACAATCGTGCGTTCAACCAACTAAC
Source organism: Halesus radiatus (assembly GCA_022606495.2). NCBI lineage: Eukaryota > Metazoa > Arthropoda > Insecta > Trichoptera > Limnephilidae > Halesus > Halesus radiatus. The sequence goes on along the minus strand of JAHDVE020002489.1, from coordinate 49,922 downwards.
TAACTAACCATCACGCCGTTTCCCCGCAGGGGTAGGCAGAGAGGACGAACCGCCAAACAACTCGATCTTGGCATACACTTCTTGCTTCATTCACATTCATACAACGTCTCATACATTCTCTTCTGTTATTCCGACTTCTGACATGGCCCGACTCAAGTATTTGATTCACTTAATCGTGCCATGTCTTCCTCGGACGTCCCCGGCTTCTTCCATTCGTTCAGCCAGGCGTCGTAAATTCAATTCCTCTGCTGGATAAGCCTCCATTACGACAAGCATCATATTCCGCTTACTGTAATGGCAGTAGAAGATTTTTAAATATTGTCAGGTTATTCGTAACCAGAGAATATTTGTCTTACTTTTAAAAAAAAATCTTTACATAATATATTTTTTTAAGTGTAGTCTCTATTCCTAAACCATTGTTGTTAGTCATACAACAGTTTTGTTTATAAGACCCACCTGTTCATAAATATGTTTGTCACTAGTTATAAGTTGTTAAGTCTTTATGTCTTAAATCTCAATTAGTTACATTTCCCCACCTTCCTCTTACCCTTCTCCTTCCCCTCCCTACTACCATCAGCCTCACAACATTCCCCAATTGGGGATGCCATAGTCTCATTGGCTCCAGACGGGAGCGGTTGGGACTCTTGTGCGGTATTCACATAAAAAAAAATTCTAGATCACTAGTTATAAATCTATGTTGTAAGCCACTAGATAAAAATCTCAATTACCAAGTTACATTCTAGATGAGTAGTTATAAATCTAAGTTGTAAGCCACTAGATATAAATCTCAATTAGTTACATTCTAGATCACTAGTTATAAATCTTAGTTGTCAGCCATTAGTAATAAATCTGAGTGATAAGTTGCAGGTTAGATAAATTATATTGTAAAGCGCCCTCGAGGTGAATTTTCCACGAAAATAGCGCTAAAGAAATAATCCATTTAATATTATTATTAAAGACACTCTTATTTATATGTATAGATTTCTACACGGGTAGATAGGAAAATATCTGAGGTTTCCCTTGAATAAGTTCTTTAAGGTGTTACCTTTTTTTTAAATTCTAAGTAAATTGCGGTGAAAAGTAATATATTGTCTTAGTCACACATTCTACAAATTATATTTTCCCATCAGAATTCTGATACAACTCTTTACATTGCAATTATTATTTTTCTCAAGCCCTGCCTCTCACTGGGTCACCCATATCTCATACTAAACCATGTATAATATTGTATCAGACCGTAATAATGGCATTTAATCACCCCGTGTCGTAACGGTGGGTCGAGTAAATTGTAGTAAAACGTCGTATCCGCGCTCGCTACATTATTCGCGCCAGAAATAAACCTATATTTTCGCAAACACATGACGGAATGCCTATAAAACGTAACTCGCGGGGTAAAGTTTCGATAAAAGCGCCAGTAATATGCCATTAAGTTTATAGAATTATGTTTCTGCCGCAAAAATAACGTTTCCAGGACCGGACCTACGACATTTTGCGCCCTAAAAATCATATTAAGCCTCTTTTCTTTCTTCTTTTCAATCGAAATAGAGCCTGTAGTCCTATACCTCTCGAATTGATATCAATAGAACATGTTCGCAATTATTTATCGCCAATGTTAAAAAAAATGTGATCATTGTACAAGTGTTCCAATTACCCTAAGCCAGCGGGACTTAGGCATCCCCAATTGGGGTATGTTTTGTAGCTGAAGAGAGGAAGGAGAGAAAGATGAAGGTTGGAAAATACCTGGCTATTCAGATCTGTTCACCAAATACGGCCAATGCCATTTTAAGCAACGTTTTACTTTCGAATAGTGGTATTATAGCAAGACGACACTGACAGTATCTTCCACTCTGGCATGTCATTTACCGACCGGTCAGTGGCTGAATTGGTAACACGTCAGGTTTCCAACCAGGCATCGTGAGTCCAATTCCTCGACTCCAAGTCCTCCATCATGACACAAGCAACATTTTCCACTTAGTGTGGTGGTAGTAGGAGATTTTCGAATATTGTCAGGTTATTAGAGGCCGGAAAGTTTTTTATTAAAAAAAAAAAACATCTATATATATTTGGCTTTCACCTCCCGTGAACGTCGTACAATAATAATTATCGATTCATTCCCAGTGCTGACGGGTAATTACACACATTCATATAATCAGTTATGGAACCTGTGCAATGTACGTGCACTTATTATTTTTTTTTTTATTGTGTTCGAGTTTAATTTATTAAACTCCGTTTTAATAAAATGTTTTTTAAAAATCTAATAATAACTATTATTATTTAGTTTTAAAAACGGTTTATCTGTAGCAGAACTGTTTTATAAATAAACCTTCTTTTAAACTACATAATGATGATGCCTGCTTGATCCGTAAGGCAGTAGATTTGTATATTATTTATACATATATTATTTGTATATTAGTTTATTTGTTTATTTTTTTAAAAGTTGCTGGTGACACTGCTACCCGTTTTGATGATTCCAAATATGATTTGACAGTATTGTCTTTCTATTTCTACTGTATTAAAATTCAAACAGAATACACACTATGAAATAATAACTAACTAACTAACTAACCATCACGCCGTTTCCCCGCAGGGGTAGGCAGAGAGGACGGACCGCCAAACAACTCGATCTTGGCATACACTTCTTGCTTCATTCACTTTCATACAACGTCTCATACATTCTCTTCTGTTATTCCGACTTCTGACATGGCCCGACTCAAGTATTTGATTCACTTGATCGTGCCACGTCTTCCTTGGACGTCCCCGGCTTCTTCTTCCATTCACATTCGCGTCATATATTCTCCTTACACTCCTTTCTTCATTCATTCGCTCTACATGCCCAAACCATCTAAGCGTCCCTTTCTTAATCTTGCTCACTACGCTTACATCAGCCTTGCATTCTTTACGAATCTCAACATAATAACCATTAAGATTTTATGTTTTTCTGCGCTCATTTTGAAAAATTAAAAGTAATTATTGCGCCCTGGTTCGCATTTCATCTGCACCTACGGCCCTGTTTGTATCCCACCTCGAAGCGAAACCGAAAGTAAAATAAAAATTATTTCCGTTTTACTCCTTCGTTTTTCTTTTCGGTTCGGTTTCGGTTCTCCTAGCGTGGATTCCAAATGATCATAAAAAATCCTTTATATTGCTGGGCTTTGTACGGAACTAATGCCATTTTGGTCCGTTCGTTTAACTATTTTATACAGTTTAGTTATTCTGAATGAAATTTATGAAATTGCTCACAAAACCTCCAAAGGTATCATTTGTTTTTACTTTACTAAAAAATCGACCAGCGCCCAGAAATACTGACTGGCGTGTTGTTAACTCAAGACATACTACTAATGATTTATGTGTTAATTCTACACGGGTAATTAGTAAAATGTATAAGGTTTCCAAAGACAATAATCCTCTGACTGTAATATTTTTAATTCTGTATGTAATGGGTAGTGGAATTTTAGGTAAAACCTTCATAATTGCTTTCACTGGTTTTCAAACTGCACGTATTTTCAGACATGTGGTATGTATTAGTATACTAAAATCCTCGATCTGAATTTCCTAAATCTATGAAGTACGTCCTAAATTTAATAGATAGAATTTGGATGATTATAGTTGAGGATCTTTGTCTTTTTGAATATTTTCCTAATTACCCTTATAGGATTTACAACTAAATCATTAATAGTACTCGTATGTCATGCCTAGCCGACTACGAAGTGTGCATTTTTGGGTGCTGACCGTTAAAATGGTTATTAAAGATTATTTTCACGCTTTGTACAGCGTCTTTCAGGTGATATTCCTTACAAATCTCTCTATATATATAAATAAATGTTTATCTATGTGTCCTCAATTTTCTAGAAAATTACTCCACCTATTTCGCTGAAAAGAGCACAATTTGTTCTTATTAATGCCGGGAAGGTTTTGAGAGTAGTTTGAATGAAATCCAATATGTAAAACTGTCTCTATAACGTTTTAAAATTAGTATGAAAAATATTGAACCCGCCATGCTGTATTGAGGTTTGCCCATAGATATATCACTCGTTGTTTTGGGTAGAATATTTTCAAAATGGAAAACACAAGTACTTAAGAATTTTATTATTTAGATATATATCTTGAAAAAATAAATGTTTGGAAAGAAATAAAATTTTTAAATTAATGTTTCTTTGTTTAGAGATAGTAATAGTCGTCATAAGGCTTTAATTTCGCTGTCAAATCAATTTTGGCACCCAAACGACAAGCAAGAATTCACAACTTCATAACTTTATTCCAAAAAACAAAATACCTAGCCAGGCAGACGCCAGCTAGTAGTAATATAAAAAAATAGACTAATAATAATAATTGGATAATTTATATAGCGCCGTTTTTGTGAAACATCACTTCACACTTTGGAAAAGACTAGTACTATAATTAACGACCGTATCACTTACAATTCACTTTGTTGAAAAGTTATTTTAATACATATTTATGTACGCGCTGTGGGAATTAAACTCAATCCGTCTGTCAGCCGAACTTCATACCGCATCTATACGTAGGTACCTATACTGAGTGGAAATTGATTCGTTTTATTTCTATTTTAGCAAGTTCTAAACGACCCAAAATTTCGAATAAGCTGTTACGTTGATAAGATTTGCTTTATGCGGGTTGTATCACTTCGCTGACGGTTTAATTTTTCATTTCCGTTTGCACTGCAATACACGTGTCTGCATCAAATTCACGTGTCATGCCATACGTCAGCCAAATCGATCGTTCTGTATTCTACAGAACTTGGAGTAATCTTATTGGATTTTCACACTACTCTGAATAATAATATAATGAAATAGATAATGGTTTCCGGTAACAAAAGACCTTCTACGACTATTTAGCACGATTGTTAAACACTATGTTACCTTAGCAATTAACATTATAATATAATAGATTTCTATGAAAACAACAACTGTATTATTTTGTGAACACCGCACAAGAGTCCCAACTGTCCGGAGCCAGCGGGACTATGGCATCCCCAATTGGAGTACACAAGTTGTGAGGCTGAAGAGAGTGGGAAGGAAAGGAGACGAGGGGATCCAATTCGTAAAATTCGAACGAAACCACGCACTCCTAACGCAGATGGCCTAAGATTGAAATTCCCTCTTATCGCCGGCCGCCTGTTTTGATTTATGCAACACCAAATGCATGTTTTGTTTTATTTTGTGAAGTTCAGGCACAAATATTAAAATGTGTTTTGATCATACTCTAAAGAATTTAATTTTCCACATTATGCAATAAAACCATAGTATCAGTGGTTTGTAAGTAGGAGATTTTTCTCTTCAAAGCATTTTTTATAGGCCCGATGCCTTAGTTTTTTCCACGTTTATAAAAGGACTCTCAAAAAAGCTCGATTAAAGCAAAGGCTAAGGATGTGTTCTACTCGCAGTATAGAGCATCTATAATATTACTAGGCGGTCAAATTTTCGAACCAAAAATACATAATTTTGCATTTATATTACTTCGCATTGCATCGCCTTAAACTATTTCAAGCAGCGCAACGTGTCGATTCTGAATGGTAGTCTTTCGTGAAGGCGATTCTGAGAGTATCTACCACTATTGAAGGCCGAGAGGCTACCAGCTACTAGAGGAGAGTATCTACCACTATTGAAGGCCGAGAGGCTACCAACTACTAGAGGAGAGTATCTACCACTATTGAAGGCCGAGAGGCTACCAGCTACTAGAGGAGAGTATCTACCATTATTAAAGGCCGAGAGGCTACCAGCTACTAGAGGAGAGTATCTACCATTATTGAAGGCCGAGAGGCTACCAGCTACTAGAGGAGAGTATCTACCATTATCGAAGGCCGAGAGGCTACCAGCTACTAGAGGAGAGTATCTACCATTATTGAAGGCCGAGAGGCGGCCAGCTACTAGAGGAGAGTATCCATTATTGAAGGCCGAGAGGCTACCAGCTACTAGAGGAGAGTATCTACCACTATTGAAGGCCGAGAGGCTACCAGCTACTAGAGGAGAGTATGTACCATCATTGAAGGCCGAGAGGCTACCAGCTACTAGAGGAGAGTATCTAACATTATTGAAGACCGAGAGGCTGCCAGCTTCTAGAGGAGAGTATCTACCATTATTGAAGGCCGAGAGGCTGCAAGATACTAGAGGAGAGTATATACCATTATTGAAGGCTGACAGGTTGTCAGCTACTAGAGGAGAGTATCTACCATTATTGAAGGCTGACAGGTTGCCAGCTACTAGAGGAGAGTATCTACCATTATTGAAGGCTGAGAGGATGCCATCTACTAGAGGAGAGTACTACCAATTGAAATAATACTTTATTAAAATTAAGATAAAATTGCTATTATATGCGACAAACGTATTTACTCGCCTCCTGCAAATAATGTGTTGGCTTAGTTAACTATTATTGATAATGTTGATAATTGTACAAACATTTTACGTACGATTCGAATGGGGGGTCATTGGGGTCCTCCATAAAATCATGAACCGACCGTGACTTCCTTTTGCCCTTTCCAGTAATACTAAGATAATAATTTCGTCGGAGTTTGAAAGACCTTATTTATCTTGTATAATTTTTCTAGGATTAAGTACCTAAAGCATAGAGTATTTGATGTAAAATAAAACTTAGTATCGCACAAAAATTTTATTTGGGCTAAGTGTATTACCCCCCTTCGGCACTGGAGTGTTAAAATCTTAATCTTGGAGGTTAAGAAACTGGTCTTAGTCTGTAATGAAGAAAAATATATATTTTCCGACGTCGTTGTTACGTTATTTTGTTGATTTTTTCTCCACGTATATTTTCGTACGCATTGCAACGATTGAAAGAATGTCTATTTGTATGTGCATGGAATTACTATGAATGGTTAGAGAGTACTGTATAATGCGTTGAAGCCGAGGGTCGAAATAATGCTGGCAATCATTATTTTTTGTATATACTCGTATCTGAAAACTTTTAACGTATTTTGAAATCGCGATCGTAAAATTAAATGATACAATTTCCTTATGCGTACGAGTGTGACACTTTCAAAATTGGAACTGTTAAGAAAATTATACAAATGAACTTTTCAGATAAGTGATGATATATTTATTATATTTTACCGATCGATTATTTTTCTTCTATATTTGAAATGTTAAACTTTCATTGACGGCAACACGCTTTTCCAATCCTTTAAAAAATACATGCAATCACTCCTTGCAACACAAGTTCTCGAAAGTGACTGAATATGTTTGACTTCCACGTGATTTTACACTGTTTTACACGATTTTCACGTTGTGCCATATCTGCCACCAACAAATAACAATCTTTATAAAACTCGTTCACCTTTTCTCTTATGGTCAGATATATGCTTTAGAAGGAGAGAACGCCGCTTTCTCTTTACGCGATATTTTATTACCTAGACCCGAAGGGTTTAAACGGCTATCCAGTAAATAAGGTTGTTAATATCAAATAATATATTTTTAATGAGTTTCATCTTGGCAAGTCAATTTACATGCCGTGATTTTTCACGGGAAACTAGTAATGTTGTAATTTTCCTATATTTTAACATTCGAGATGAAATAATTTCATTCGATATTGGATCGGGGACTTCTTCACTATCTTTATTGTAGGCATTATTTCGATGCACCAGTATTAACTGCAACTAATTAAAAAATAAAACATAAATTACAACATGCAAATTGCAAGTAATATTTGTACGGCGGCCTTAAGATGATTTTTTTTCAAGGAAATGGCGTTATACAAATCATCCAATTATTCTTATGGGTATCAAACTATACTCCAAAAGGAGCTCTTGTCAGTTTTAATAAGAAACCAAACAATAAAAATGTTTGACTCCTTGGGAGCCTAAAAACCACTTCAAACATTCAAATATACCCAGATTTATACAAATCTATTTCAAATTGATTCAATTTAAAACCCACCATTGTCCTATGCACTTCAATTTCGAACAGAAAGAACAATGAGAATGAATACATTTGAACATTTTTACATGTGCGTATATTTTGACAAACGTGAATATACAAAATATTGATTATCTAAAAAAAACGGACTTTGACTTGTTGCAGTTTGATACTTGGCCATCATATTTCCATATTAATTTACAATTCGTGTTCCCGGTCATGTCAAATATTAATTTATTACAATCTCACGGTTTATTCATTAGCTATTCAAACTAACCCATTGTTTGTACAAAATGTCTAAAATGATACTAAATAGAAAATTGTATTGATGCATAATTCACGACCTGATTAACTTAAAGCCTCCCTGACCTTTTCTAAAGTTTTTTTTAAATTTATTGTAGGATCGTGTGGCAATTGTACTTTTTTTATGGTTAGCCAATTTCGCATATTTTTTCGTATTATTTATTTCACGAATATAATCCATTACTTTTGTTACATGTACTTATTGTGTCTGACATCGCGTTCTCTCGAAATTAATTGGCTGTTTTATTATGTAATATTTTGAATCTTTCATTATTTCGTTTTTTTGTTGAAATTCGTTACTAGATTATTAATGGTAGTACATATGAATGAAAAAATCTGTCATTCTCGAATTTTTTTTTTGCGTTTGACCATTTTTGGTAATTCTATTAAATTACAAGAGACTTTCTCAAATGTTACAACGTCTAATTAAATATTCCAATTTCGCAAATAAATCCTGAGTTTTGAATAATTTCATGTATCTCCAATAATGCATAAACTCCACCAAGAAGCCAAACTAAAGAATTGCAACTAGAAAGAATAAGCTTAAAAAAATGTTTAGTTCCTTCTTTTTTAAAAGCAAGTTTTTGATTCCTCAGATTTTCCTAACTTTGGCATTGATGTGAGGAGAACCTTGGATCAAACATTACTTGGTTGTCCTACTATAATATATCCCCTATTTTCTACCTAACTTTGCCTAACATAGTTTTTCCCCCTTTCAACATTGCATCTCTCCTTAATCTCAATTAAATACCATATTTTAAATTTATGTAAAACGATATTAAATATAAGTTCATCTTCCCTATTTCTCAGTACTCTGAATCGATAACGAACCCTTGAACAACCCAAATATAATGATAAAAAAAACTACATCTAATAAGAAGGGGGTAAGACGTGTTACTACTCCTGGCAATAATTTCCCCTTTCGATTTTCTTATTTTCAACAATCTCAATATTATAAAATTTACAAATAATAAAATATTGCACTCACTTTAGTTTCCCACTCCGAAAATTCTAAGAAAGTGAATAGTTCAGTTGCACTGTTTTCCTTCTGCTTCTAGTTTTTCTCTAAATTCTAGTTTCTTCGATCAAATCATCTTCACGTTCTTTCTATTTTGATTTCTTGTTCAAATCGTTTTCCAGTTTTCTTTGACTGTTTCTTTTACCAGTTTTAAACTTTCTTTTTCCTTTTTTGGTTGTCGCAGCTATTCTTTTGTTTCCCCTTTCTTCTGCATTAGTTTTGCCAATGCGTGTGGGAGGAAGACGAAGACCAGCATTAGAAATATAAGCGTGGGCCAAGAGTTGTCCAACTGGTCTCCTTGTTGATCCTTGCTGTACACCTGCGGTTGCGATTCCTCCAGTACCCTCTCGCACATCTGTCTATCGCGAACCGGCAGTGACTGACTGTTAAGCTCGGGGTCAAGTTTTCAGGTGTTTAACCAGAACGCCTTAATTTGCATTGAATGCCTCCAACTTAGACCCGATACGCATGAAAGCAGCGGTGGTTCAAATTCTTAGTTTAAAAAACATTAATGGGCTAATGTCGATGCATCGATATACGAGTATTGTTGGTCGATATGTCGATTGCTTATAGCGCAGACAGTGAGTCTTTGTCGAAAATGAGTTAGTGCTGGTCTACTAAAGATAATTTTTTTAAATATTTATTTTTACGTTGAGCCTGCAAATCACATTATTATATTTTTCACTATTCAAATCAGTTTCTCCAACCTATGCGAATCTTGAATTTCAGATTACTAAAACAAATGATTTATAAATACGAGTATACCAACATTTGTGTTATAATTCATCGATGGTGTAGTTTGTGGCAATTTTGCTATTTAAAGCAACTTATATTTAGACATGGGCGTCAAATTCTTTTTATGCTATGTATTATTTTTATTTAAGACGTTTAAAATTTTTCGATCCGTGAATGTTTATTTTGTTTGTTGTCTTATAAGAAAATACAAAATCGATTACTTCTGACCTTGGTTTGAGTTTAACCATTTGATTTGAATTTAAGGGGGAGATTGGCGTCGGAGAGTTATTATTTATTAATTAAAAATAATGATAGTATTATTACGCAATACGATCTCCTTGGAAAGTTTGAGTATGTCAAGTTTGTATGTTGTTGTTTTTAATTTTAAGCACGATTTCAGGTTCTCATCAATAAGACGATTTCTCAGTTTACTCTTGATAAAATTCATGCTTGAAAAAGATTGTTCGCGTGAATTTGTAGAACCGAAAAGGAAAAGAACAGCAAACGCGAGTTTATTCAGCTGATCATAAGAGTCAGGAATACTATTCCAGGCGTTGAACATGATCATGTCTTCCTTCTCCGGGTCTTTCAAAGCAGACCACTTGTGTTGTGAACTAAGTTCACATTTGTTATTTTCCGGTATTTCCAAATCAACACAGAGGCGTTCAAATTTAAAGCTCCATATTTCATTGTTTTTTTTTTTAAATCCAGCAATTGCACTTCAAAGTTACCAATGTCAATGCCAAAAGGAGAAAATTTCAAATCTGTCATCGTAGCATTAAGAGGGTTTTTGACGAATGCTAAGGTCGCTCTGCTATTTTTAAATTCCTGAAACCTACTGAGAAATGCTTCCCTCATATTTAAAATGGTTGTTTTGAAATAGTATTTGTCAATAGAGGAATTATTTTCTTGGCGATGCTTCAACGGGATCGGAAAGTGAAACAATGTTTTCCTTTCAAAATCTTGAGCAAAGGGGATGATTTGTTTTCGAATGAAATGACTTCTTCTAACATCGAAAAAATTGCGTTTCCTTTCCCTTGTAGTTTATGATTAAGCTGATTTAAATGAGACGTAACCTCTACCATGAAATAAAAGTTTTGTGTAAACTGATCGTCTTTTAGTTTTGGATAGTGAACACCCTTCTCAAGGAGAAATACTTTGATAGTGGTTTAAAACGTTCCCTCTTGAAAACCAACGTACCTTGTCATAAAGCAGAAGATCAGCGTACTCACTCTCCATTTCAACTAAAAAATCTTTGAATTGGCGATGCTTAAGAGCTTTAGCTAAAATGTAGTTGATAATCGTAATCACCCCATAACTTTACAAATTTCTTTTGGAAATGTCTGCTCACAAAGCGCTTCATAAAAAATGATGCAATGGTAAGTATCCCGTGATTATTTTTTTCTTTAAAAATAGCAACAAACCCCTTTCTTACGCCCATCATACTTTTGGCCCCGTTTGTTGAAATCGACACAATTTTATCGAGAGGAATATGATATTTATCCATACAATCAATTACAGCATTTGCGATATCCTCTTCACGTGTTTGACCTTTGAGTGGCAACAATCCTAAAAGTTCTTCTTTGGGACCTATATGAGAAATAAATCTTACGAAAAGTGAAACTTGCGCTTTATCATTTATGTCACAAGACTCGTCAACTGCTATTGATAAAGCCGAAACCAATTTCAAATCTTCGATTTGCTGGATGGTTATATTAGAAAACATTTTAATTGTTCTATCTTTCATTGTTTTGGCAGACAATGGTAAATCTTTAATATTTTTTTTAGAAAATTTTTCTTTTTTCTTAAAATCTGAAATAACTCTTTAGATGCATTTATAAAACAACTTTTTTATGTATTCGCCGTCTGTATACGATTTCCCTCTCTTAGCAATCTCTTGAGTAACAACAAATCTTGCCATATTAATATTGTTGGAAGATTGCATCCAGTTATTAAATACAGAAGTTCATGTCTCTTGACTCTTCTGAAGTTCCTCAACTGCTTTCTTTTTTGCATCACCGACAGGATATTTAGTGCTAAATGACGCGTGTAAACTGTAAATTGTCTCTCCAAATATGACTTCTTGTTATGCGCAAATTGTTCCTTACAAGTAAGACATGTCGGATGGCATTTAAGTTTCGAATAAACGCGAAAGTCTCGGTCCACTCAGCTCTAAATTCACGGTTTTCATCTTCCGTTTTTCTTTGCCTCTTTTTAGTAGACATGTCAATTAGGGCACCTATAAAAATATTCCAAATTATATTTTTTCCAAAAGCCATCAATACAAAATTATTGTCATTTTTAAGTTGATGACAAACATTTTTTTTTTTGTAAATACTTGCAGAACTTAATAATAACATTATTAAATTTGATTTACATTAAATAAAAAAAAAAATTAAGTGCAGTTCTACGAATTAAACACAAAAACAATTAATAATATGATGACAAACATACCTGTTGGATGTGCAGATGGGTGGAGAATACAACAACTTTATTCTTCAGGAAGGTACCTTCGTAACGCGCGCGCGACGTACAAACACGATAAGCTCCGACCACTGTAGACAAGACTGTTGCCCCTGCTCATGGATATTTGTGCCAGAGCAGCACTTAAGGGGCCAAAGAGCCGCATGCGGCTCGGGAGCCGCACTTTGCCGACCACTGACATAGACCAATAGAACCGTTCTTATAGTTTGCGGGGAGATCCTCATTCAATTGTAACATTACAAAAGTCGATCTTCTAGAGCTGTGCGAAGTTTCTTCCACATCCACCCTATTCTCTTAATCTAGCCCCGTCAGATTGTCATTTTACGTTCACCGTCGTAATCAATATAGCAGAGCATATTATTCATTAGCTGTTTATGTATTTGGTTTATTAAAAACTAATATCGTATTTAACATTAAACTGCTACGAATTTTTTTTGTGTGAATACCGCACAAGAGTCTCAACTGCTCCCAACCGTCTGGAGCCAGTGAGACTATAGTATCCCCAATTGTGGAATGTTATAAGGCTGAAGGTATTGACGAGGGGAATGAGAAGGGGAAGAGGAAGAGGAAGGTGGGGAAATACCTGGCTATTCAGATCTATACACCAAACACGGCTAAAATCCATTTCAAGCAACGTTTCAATTTTGAATGGTGGTCTTTCACCAGAACTATACTGAGAGTATCTTCCACTCTGACTTACTTGTGTATCAACATAATACTTGCATCAACTAGAATTTTGTCAGATTAAGGGCGGTTTACAGTGTCATCTCATTTGGACTTACAGCTTTGAACAGTAAAACTTAATCATCTATCTCCGCAATAAACCTAAATTATTGTTGATAATGAAAATGTATTGCCTATCACAAGTCAATACAACTTAAGTATTTGGCATTAACTTGATATTTTAATTTTTCTAACGACCGTTCTTCCTAACCCTACTGATTATTCAAATGCACAAATACGCTCTCCCCAACGAAACTCTGGATCAATTTTACGATTAATTTAGTATATCGCTTTTTGTGGATTAAGTTCCACTCAACAGAGGACTACTTATAAAAAGTATTAACAGGGTATTATTGGTTCGTTATCTAATATTGAATGACAAAGATTTATTTCAGTATTTTAAGTTTTGTCTTTTTTTGTGACGAAAGAGAAACGTCTAATGTCAAATGTACGTCAATGAAAGTGGGCGGCCACTCTTTTATTTTTTATGAAAGTGGGCGGACACTATTTTATAGTATTTACGAAAATGGGCTGGCACCTTAGACAATTTAGAATAAAAAATGTTTGGAAACAGGCAAACAGAGCGAATGCTCAACAAAACACTTGGCTAATCGGTGCCTCAGATTGATCATTCGAAAAGTAGGGAAGAACGGCGGTAAATCTATATCTCTTTCCCACCTTCATATTCAACAACCGCAATTGATGTGGAGATATGATATCAAAGTATATCAATCCTATATATGTTACTGTATCTTATATATTAAACAAAGATTAATTGGGTTGGGTTAGATTAGGTTTTCGGGCTAGTTTTTTTTTTCACTTTTGAAAAGTGTACCGGTTGATACGTGTATTGAATTATTCGGTCACCTTTATACAGTAGCGTGCATTGCTCTATGATCAAAGGTAGACGGTGTATAGTTTTTCATTTAATATTTGAAAATGGCTATTTTATTCATATCTTCGATTGATTGTTGTGGCTATCTGAATAAATCTTCGTACAATTTTCTTGCCAAATTCATGGAAAAATACATTCTGATCAGATATTTGACATACTTTTTTATTATTGTTTTATGTATTTATTTGGTTCTTTTAACTTAGGGTAGGCATAGCTTTTCTGCCATTATACCGATTCAACAAAATTCTGACAACCTTTCCCATCCTCGTATTCAACAACCATATCGATGTGGAAGTATGATATCTTTGCAAAGTATATCGATTCTACCATCGATTCTATCTGTAATATTATACCTAATATCGATTCAGATAAAATCTAATAATGTTTTAATAACATTATTTGTATTTGGCTATTTTTCGTTTTTTCGTCAGCATATTTGTTTGTCTTCTCCTTTGGATATATACATGTAACTTGAACACCTCGCCTTCTTAAGAGGAACGGCTGCGCTGCCTATTTCATACAAAACTTAATTTTGGATTTGAGGACAAAATACTCGTCTAAACCTGATGACGTTTTTTTTTAATGAAAAAGTATAGTAAATATCTAGTACGGATTAGAAGTAATTTATTTTTGTTTTATATTATGAAATATAGGCCATTAAAAGAATTGATTTTTCGCGATTTTAGAGGCACCTTTAACAATTATTTGTGGGCTAACGGTGATTTAAAAAAAATTTACCCCGTCTGCTTTGAAAATATAGTGAAATGTAACATAAAAAATTTAAAAAAATATATTAAAATATGCATTATGGTCGACTTTAAATTAAATTAAAACGACCAATTTACGTTGGAACACAAATTTACCGTACATAATTTAAAATATCGACCCAAAACAACTTTTTTTTGTTAATGTTTTCTTTTTATATTTTGATTTACGTATTAATATTTACGTAGCAATTACGGTAATTTTTTTTAAATATAATTAACCCTCAAATAATTTTCTAAATTGCCTCCAAAATTATGAAATTTGTTTTTTTTTCATGGCATATACTTCATAATTAAAAACAAAAATAAATAAAAATACTTCTCATCACTACTAGATATTTACGAAACTTTTAATTTAAAAAAAACATATCATTCAGTTTGGATGGGTATTTTAAAAAGTTAAATCCAAAATTAAGTTTTGTATGAAATAGGCAGCACAGCCTTTCCTCTTAAGCCACTATATAATGATTTCAATAGTCGTCATGCAATTCTTCGGTTACATTTAAAAAATCCTGATTAACTTTCAGATTAATAATTCATACAATATGTGCATTTCACTCAGTCAGCTGTTTTTCTTTTACTTATTATCTTCCAATCTAGTGAGCGATATTTTTTTTTCTGATATGTTTACCAGGAGAGCCAACAATGTTATAAACAGTGGCGTGCAATCGGTAAAGGCTTACAGGCTGTGCCTACCCTAAAAAACGTATTGTGACATACAAACTCCACAAATGTACGAAAAAATTAAATTTTTGTCATAAATTTGTGTGTGTTTTTTTTTAACATATTTAATTTATTTTTACAACAATCAACTGAAGATAATAATAAAACGGCCTTTCTCATGGTCAAAAAATAATCGGAAATACTCCAGCCTACCCTTGCATAGAGCAATGAACGCCACTGATTATAATAATAATAATAATATGTTTATTGCAATTAAATTTAACTATAACTAAAAGACATGTATAATATAATAATGTAAGTGTACAGTGGTTTATAAGGTAAAATAGAAAATAATATAATATGAGTTATAGTTGAAGTTTCACATAACCCGCCTCACTAGGCTAGCCTGTTATGTGATTATAAAGTAACTACAATAACTTATGTTAACTATATACTAAGCCAAATTTTAAGCCTTTGAGAATAGTAAAGGTTATTTCTATTATTAGTATTATATATGCAAATATTTTTTATGTTTTTTTTTATCATTCTTTTTTATTATTATTATTTGTTTATTATAATTTTTTTTTATTGTTGTAATTTTATTATTATTATTATTATTATTTTATACGCACTTGGGGCTTCTACATTATATAAGGTGATGACTTACATACTACTATGTAAGTCATCACCTGTGAAGTGTTAGTACTAAAACGAAGGTTGCATACCTATCATGACCTATGCTGCCCCGATTTGGGCCACAAGCAAAACTAAGAAATTTGAAACTCTTCAAAATGTCTTTCTGAGAAGATTCACCAAAAGCCCTTGGTTCGTCCGAAACAGTATTATCAATTAAGGCACGAAAATCCCTCCACTTAAAAAAAACACATTGTAGACCTAGCCAAATCTTTTTTTTCCAAACTTGCTTCAAATCCGAACCCAAACATATCATGCCTCGGGCATTCAAGTCCCGATAACAACCCCCGCCACCACCTTCGCATATCCACCCTTTTATCCTCCCCGATGGCCGGCCGGGCTATAATAAAAAAAAAACTAAGTAACCGAAAATTACCTTTATGTATGTACAAAAAATATGGTATTCATATTGTTTAAATTTGTATACAATATGCATGAGTGTGTGCGTATTTGTATGTGTGTATATATTTGTACAGTGTGTATACCACACGCAAATGCAAAAAAAAAACAATCAAAAGAAAATTACAAGAAAAAATTCCATTAAAGCCGTATATCTTGCGGCAACCCGCTCATCGGGTAAAAAAAATCTATCAAGTGATATTATTACAGTTTGCAAGATAAAGGGGTTAAGCTATCCCTGTAACTTGCTAAAAAAACAATAGATACCAATAATAATTAGTTGCAATGGTTATAATTACAAAGGTTTACAGATTTTTTTTAACAAAAAAATGGTCTAAAGTTATCAGAAACAAAATTTAGACACGAAAATATCGATCAGGTAAGTTTTAATTTTTTTTTCCTTTTCCGAGAAATTCATCGGAAATCGCATAATCTCAACGTTTTGAGGATGATTGAAAAACAATACAATATTCTGACATTCCTTTCCCACCTTCATATTCAACAACCGTAATCGATATGGAAATACGATATCAAAGTATATCGATCCCATATATGTTGTTGTATCTTATATATTAAACAAAGATTAATTGGGTTGGGTTAGATTAGGTTTTCCAGCAATTTTTTTTTCTTCCAGTATAAGCATTGTTCTCGTTATTACCAGATGATTCTATAATTTTATCAACTATATTTGTAAAGAACCTATTCAAATTTTCAACAATGGAAGGTTTGCCATTTATCTATATGTTATTTTAATTTGTCATTGTAAAAATGTCGATTTCACTTGTATAGTCGTTTGCTAATGTGGGCGAAGAATTGGCGAGTTGGCTTCATAATTTGTTTGTGAAAGGTGACATTGAGAAAGGTCCTCATTTATTTACCCCCAAATTGGGCTTTACCTGGTGTGTCGTGTTATTTCTCTTACTGCCTACATAAAGGGTATTTATGATTAATTTAATTGAATATCTACAATTTGTATAATGAAATGAAAATTTTGCCGAATTATAACGAATTTCGAAACTGATTTAGAATGAAACGTAGTTTCGCGTAAAAGCGTTTGTGTTCGATCTTCTTAAATGTGATGTTTTTTCGTTAAAAAAATGTCCGTTTACAAGCATAATATAATGTGTACATAATTATTTTTATTATAAACTCTTCTCGGTTTCACCTCTCGCTTGTTTGTTCCATTTTCAGTATTTCGTACATTTATTTAAACAACCATTTCTAATACGTTATTTCTATTTCTAACATTTTCACTCTACTACACGTGCCTAACTTTCCATTTTTAAAATGTATGTTCCCTTGATTTTTTCATCTGTATGTAAATAGATACATGTTTTTATAGTAGTGACAACAGACTACCGTTTTCACCCGTCCTAACTGAAGCCACCGCCTAGAAAGGCTCGACTGTCCGACTGTCCTTTCCTTAAATCAAGTCAATTGTTTGATCCCTTTCCATGTATTTTCTTTAAAAAACGGTGGGTAAGTCAGGTATGTTTGGAGGCGGCTCAGGTACTAGTTTGTTATAACATGCTTCAGACTGACAGTACTCTCAGTATCACCTTGGTGAGGTATCTCCATTCAGAGTCACACATTTCTTAAAATGGAGTCGGCTATTTAAAATATATGTACATCTGTACATGTTTATATTTAGGAAACAAACAGTCGTAATGAATAAAAAATGTAAACATGATAAAAATAACATGTTCTAGGTACCTGTATAATATTCTAAATAATAAACATTGGATATAAACAGTGGCGGTTTTTTCTAACCCGCGTTTGTGTAGTGAACTCCCATAAAAAGATAAGAAAATAAAACAAACATGTATCGTAATTTTACCGCACTTTGAACTGCGCGCCATTTAAATTCTTTGCTAAAAATCCACCGATCCGTATAGGTAATACTGCCCGAGGGAAACTCCGAAATGAGTATGTGCGTTATGAATTCAGCGTCTATGGGGCTTTCTGTCTTAAGGAATATTTCATACATTGTCATTCTCGTGGCGCTTCAGCCGGAAACCGTGCCGAGCGTGCAATCCTTCGGAATCTACAAGGCCACCGTGTGCACAACTATATGAAATAACAAATTTGTACGGAATATTATTTTGCTAGAATCAAGAGATTTTTTCCTGTGGTTTTCGTGTTCTTAGTTGTTATTAAAATAAGAGATGATGCTTTTTTATATTAAAAAAAACGAGCAGTAAAGTTTTTTACGTAAATTGTGATTTTCGTATTTAAAAGTATGTTTTGTAATCCACAACATTATATTATTCATTATCCACGGACGTTTTAATGAATCGACGAATTGTCTCACCCTTTTAATGTTCGATTGAACTTCTAATGAGATAGGCCGCGAACCACCACTGGACATAAATATAAATACAGTTTTCATCTTCCTATTATAATCAAGTCAGTGAACAAAATTGTAAGAAATAACAGTTTAGTTTTATGCAATCCTTACTATACTATTAAAAACGATATATAATATAGAATTTAAAGTATTTAAGGTATAAATTCAGTTTGCTTCATTTTATATGATTTCAAGTTACGGTTGAAAATGTCTACATCTCGTAGGGTATTGTGGGTTTTTGCAGATATCCTGAAAGGCCAGCTCTGTATGGGCACTAATAGGCAGGTACTTTCTATCTTCCTCTTACCAAATACTCTAAAAATGACAATACCTCCAGTACGAGCAGAATGGAGCACATTTCCTTGGGGACGTTTCAGCTTTCCTAGTGCGTCAGAGTAAAGTTATTTCCTTTAACATATATGAATATAATCAAATATTCATGGAAATAATGACAATACCTCCAGCTCCTGATATTTGATGGCAACGTGCTACACTAGCGCCCTCTAGCGGCCCGAGTTGTACGAATTGGTTTTTCATACATTTTAATAGATTTTTCTTGAAATATATTCGTAATAAATTATAGAAATTAAAAATTCAAAAAATAAATATTAAGTAGACTACATATGATTTTACTCCTTTATTTCTCATAATTGAAAAAAATATTTAAAAAGACTATTAGGTTTATACTAACAGTTATAAGCCTCGCCGCTCGACGCTCGCTCTCGGTCTGATGGCTTATAAACATATCACAGTTCTTATCATTAATTTTTATTTATGTATGCTTTAATGAGGACATTTAAGTATTTTTATCTATCCAAAGTGTACATAAATAAATTATAGGAATTTTGATATGTTAAGCGAAAAGAAGTCTAAAAATAAGAAATTAAAGAAAATTTCTCCCAATTCATTAAATAAGTAAAATTACTTAATAAATATTCCCTTTCTAAGCCACCAGACCGAGCGCGAGCGCCGAGCGGTGAGCTGAACTGTTTGTACAAACCTAATAGCCTCTTTAATATTTTTGTTCGTTTATGAACAACAAAGCAATAAAGTCATATAATATATATGTAGGTTATCTAATATTTATTTAATGAATTTTCGATTTCTATAATTTATTATGAATGCCTATATTTCACATAAAATCTATTAACATGATGGAAAAACCCAATTCTGCCAATGCGGGCCACTAGAGGCGCTAGGGTAGCACGTTGCCATCTCAATGTATGGGAATTTTCAGGAGTTGGAGGTGTTATCATATTTCTATGGTATTTGCTCTTACCCATCTTATTCTCCTCTCCTCTTCCTCCAGCTTCACAACATGTCCCAAATAGGACATACTCGGCTAGTTGGGAATTTGTGCGATACATCACAAGTTTTTAATTATGTATTTTTTTCCATATTCTATAATCTATACAGAGTTTCACTGATCCAGCATTATTTCTCAGCACCTCAGTATTCCCCACCGTCAGGTTTTATATAGTGCTGGAACCAGTGACATTCAAAAAAAATTTCTACCAAAAAACGTATATTTTTAATTATTACGTATTCTTAAATATTAATAGGGACGACGGAGTTACGTCTTATTAATAGTTCTTGGTATTTGGTACATGACGGCTGCACCAAAACTCAACTCCGAAAACCACATTATATATACTAATAAATATTGTTACATTGAAATACTAACCCTAAGATCAATTAACGCATGCAACATGGTATTACTTCTACATACATAAATGCACACTTTACCCTGATGATGGACACTGTAACGCTGTCCGAAACGTTGGCTAAAGGAGGAAGAAATGCAACACAGCATAATATCCTAAAAACTAATCAAGAAAATGCTTTTGGCCATGAAAATCTATAAAAATGAAATCATTATGTGTTCTGTCAACTTATTTCTGCAAACCTTCATTCGCCTTTCCCCACCAAGTGTCATTCTTCTTCCTTCCAGTATTCTGCACGCCCTTCACTAATTTAACTTTCCCTTAGTAAGTCTCATTCTGCCTCTTTCCAGCCTTCTACCGCCATTCATTCATTTGACTTTTTCATACTAATTAATGTCCGTAGTAGTCTTATGGTTCCATTCAATCACTAATTATTGGTCTTTCTCCTTCCAGTCTTATGCCATCCTTCATTCACATGACTTAATCATACTAATTGTAACGTGTTTTCCTTCCAGTCCAAGGAGAAGATGATGCGCGGGGTACGGCGGGGGTGTGTGCGCCTACGCGCCGCGGTCATCGGCATCGACGACGAGGACGACTCCACCTTCACCATCACAGTAGACCACAAGACCTTCCACTTCCAGGTTAACAGAGCCGTAATAAGTTTTTCATTCGTTACATTCATCCATCCAGCTATTTCATTCATCTCTTCCTGTCACCCTAAATGAGGCAAAAATCCAACTTTAAAATAAAATAATTAATTAGTCTTCTTTCACAAAACAATTTCAACACATTTCTATTTTTTGCCATCCTGATTTTGAATGGAATGACACAGGATACATTATTTCTGTTCAAAATCACTTTTACGAAATTGAGGCTTTCTCTAACTAAGAGGTTCAATCTCAAAACTGCTTGGTCACATTTTTCCAGAATATTTTTTATTTGGTAGTGTTTTTATATCTATCTGAAAACAATTTTCATGGAAGAATATGCTTAAGTCAAAGATATTTGAGGTCTTCAATAGTTGGATCTTGTCGAAAAAGTTTTTGTGTATAAAAATGATTATTTTTTCTTATAAAAAAGTCATTTCATTCAACACGCAAACCAACCTTACTCGCTTTCTGCTGACTTCATTACAGTTATAGACCCCATATAATTGATTTAAATCTTTAGGAACCTAAGCCTCTTCTTAAATAAATGTATCCCTCCCCACCCTGTACTACTGATTGGGGGGGGGAATAATCAGGCAGGGATTAATCTTATATTACTCACCATTTACACCACCTGAGTCATGGTAACCCATACATCCGTAGAAAGGAAAGAGAAGACACCTTAGATGTCTAAATCTGGCAGCAAAAACATAAAAGTCTTTATGCAGTTGAATTAAATACCAGTACTTCTAATTTATCATTGTTCATCGCTAAATCTAACACTGCCAATACTAAGCTAACATAGCAAAAGTTTTGAATGTATTTAAATATGTTATAACCCCTATAGTAGCCAGCCAATATATCAATTAGTAATAATAAAAATACTTTATTCCAGAATAAGGGAGTTATTCGATATGATCGACCCAATTTCGCACGTTCTTCTTTGATACACGCTGTAGACTTTTCCTCTATAGAGCCATCCAGTTTGTTGAAATTGGTGATGCCAATAACAAATGCTCTTTCTAGTTGGAGGTTCAATGTTAAAATGGAGACGAAAGGTACGCTGCACTACAGTTGCCGACTCAGTTTTACAGAACTCACAAACACAGAAAACCATGTGCTGCATAGTAGCCATTTTACTCACAACTGACGTAAAATGGTTGCTTGGCGGTGCAAGCACTTTAGTGGTAGTTTGCGCAACTATGAGCGATCTAGCGGTGGAATTTGAAACTTTCAAACCTCATCTTTCAATTGCTGTGTAGATCATTCACATATAATGTATAATTCAGGAAATATAACGGTAGGAAATTGAGTCCATCATTTTGAATAACCCTGTATATACATGCATACAAATAAGAGCGAAAGAAACCAGCGGCCTCTGTTCATTGCAGGCCCAGTCACTCCTTGCATTGCCTCTGGAGTTGCTATCATCCACTTTGTCTAGAATGGCCAACAGGATCCCTTCCTTCTGGAATTACCGCCAGTAATTTATATGGAAGTCCATCTTTTGAAATTCTGAGTACATATTCTAAACACCCAACCTGCGATTTTTCTATGAAGAGTATCAGGAGTTTAATGGCAAGTGCGTCTCAGATTGTTGAGTTTCCCACTTGATCCCATTTTGTGATTCCTGCCATTATATTTTTTTATTATTCCAGGCGCGAGACGGCGAAGAACGCGAACGCTGGGTGCGCGCCCTCGAGGACACCATCGCGCGGCACCACCGCGCCGGCAAGCATGGGGCCCCAGCCGCCGGGGGGCCCGTGCTCGGGGGCCCGCCAGGGCCTGTTGGCGCCGCAGGGGCTCGACCAAGGGACTTCGAGCGTCGCGTAGCAGAGGCGGACGCATACCTGCAGATTATGATTGAACAAGTCAAGGTGAGAAGGAAGTGAAAAATCAAAACAAATTCGTATGCTTTTTTATGTGATTACTGTACAAAAAGTGTCACGCTGAAGATTCTGTTGAATATCCTGCTTAATAAAAGTATTGGAAAGAAGCTACACGATGAACCAAAATAGATAATTCAAATTTGATTATGGAAAAGAAGAATTTACCAATAAATAATATAGTAAAAACTCTAAATTTCTTATATATTAGAAACAAATAGTAGTTTGATTCACATAAGAAATAACTACATACAAAGAATTTAATAAATAAAAAAATGCAAGCAGTGCTGTACATATGGTCAATGAGGCAAGACTCAAGATAAATCCCTTTTAAATCTCTCCTCGCTGACCCAAAATACCTCATTATCCAAATTTTTTTTTAAAAGTAGGCCTACAATGAATTAAAAAATTCTGTTATTTTCTGCTGCTTCTTGTGTTGAATCGACTTTTTAAAAGTGTAGTCACGCCATTTTTTTATGTACATTTCATCTACTGCAGTAGAATCCTTTCGCCGCTGAATGTGCATCGCCGCAACCTGTAGAGCCTCTTTTCCTTCGTCGTGGCTAACCGTATTATCTTCTTCGTACTCCTCACAGTCGACTTCCCCTTCCTCTAGTGCTTCGTTGATAACAGACTGAACTATCTCGTCATCATTCAACATTTCATTTTCAAGAGGGTCATCACCTTCAAGAACCTATTCCTGAACATCTTGAAGTTGAAAATCACTCTTTTCGGGAAGTTGCTGCAAGTCTTTTAGGAAAGTTGTATTGTCATCTGGTTCAGGTTCTGTGTTTGTTTGTTCATCATTTTCCAAGGAAGTGTCCTCCAAACTTAATTCAACAACTTTTTCAATGTCAGGCCATGCTTTCCTCAACGATTTGACAAATGTAGATTTTGGTATTTCATCAAATGATGCTGCAACCATCAAAATTACGTCCTTTATGTTAATTGTTTTCACAATATCAATCAGGCTTTTTCCATCAAACTCCATTTTGGCTAAGATTTCAGAAAGCAGTTTTTTCCTGTAGCGTCTCTTAAGACACTCTATTACCCCTTGGTCCATCGGTTGAATGATACTTGTCACATGTGGTGGGAGAAAAAAAAACACTATTCCAGGTTCCTCTTCACACTCAATTCCTTCAGGATGGGTTGGCGCATTATCTAACACCAAAACCGCCAGCTTTGCCACCTTAGGAACAAATTCTTCTTTGAACCAGTCTTTGAACACATTTGCATCCATCCACGCTGAACGTTGATTCTTGTAGCATACCGGAAGTGATGACACATTTACGTTTTTGAAAGCCCGAGGTTTTTTTTGGCTTTCCTATGACAGGAAGGGGAAGTTTGTGGGTTCCTGATGCACTAGAACAAACCGCTACTGTCAATCTTTCCTTGTTTACTTTCAACCCAACGGCCGACTGCTCATTGCTGCAAGCAAATGTTTTTGCTGGCAACCGTTTAAAATTCAGTCCGGTTTCGTCCATATTGTAGACCTGTTCCATCACCAACTGTCTCTTTCAATCAAATCCTTGAGCTTGATTTTCCATTCATCTGCTGCTTGCGGGTTAGATGAGAGTATTTCACCGCACAAACTTAGAAAATGAACACCGTGGCGTTTTTTCCAGCGATATAGCCACCCATCACTGGCTACGAACTGGCCCCCACTATTAAACTTCTCATGTAGGATCACATCTTTTTCTTTTAGAATCGGACCACTTATCGGCTTTTTTTATGACGCTCTTGCATGAACCAAAGCCACAACGCATCGTCTACCTGTTCGTTAAGCGGTTTCCTTAATGTTCGCCTAACAGACAAAGATTTTTCAGACTTCATCTGTGTGCAAAAATCTTGAATGGCTTTTTTGTTTTGGCGCCAGTCTTTAACCGTACACTTTCCAACATTTAGTTGTTCACTAATTCGTTGTACCGATTCACCCTTTTCAAGTCGCTCGATAGCTTGTAACTTCTGCTCCATTGACACAACAACACGCTTCCTCTTAACTCCACTCATTTTCAGCATTACACATTAAAACAACATTAAAAACATTAAAACACCACTGCAAACTTTGCGATGCTAATCACAAAGCAGACACAAAGACTCACAGTCGCAGCGCCGCCAGATGTTCAAGTTGCTACTTGTCTGCGTTTACTTTGGTCGCATGGCATTCCTAGAAGAGACCGGTTAAAGCGGCGCCGGTTAAGAGAGCGTCTACTGTATGTGCACTAATCAATAATATATTCTGTTTATGCATTGATTGAGATTGACTACAATTCCATGGCAGGAGACATTCGGTATTTTGGAGGTTAAGAAGTCATCAAACCAATTTTGAAGAGAAGCTTTATTATTAAACTAAATTCCTTGGAGATGGTTGGATAGAGAGCAGAAAAGATTAAGATCTAACAGCAGTGACAGACTACCGCTGTTTACCGGCCGGTGCTGATTTGTATGGTAATATTCCGGGCTGTAACCGGCAGTAGTCTGCCAGCACCCTGATGGAAAAAGATCCTCTTTTGATGTAAATAAATTGTCTAACTAAATTGGTATTTTACTTTTCTTTCTAGAAACTGGAAGACAGAATAGAAGAAATATCAGATCCAGAGAGCAAGATTAAATGTCAAGGAGTGCACGACCAAGCGAATGTAAGCATTAAATTTACATACATGTGCGTTAGGAAGTACTAAATATTATGTTGTCATTTTTTCTAATCCCATTTATATAATACGTACATACATATTATGAATGCTTCAATCTTAAAAAAAATGCCTAAATATTAGCTAGGAGTATGTAGAACTTAGATATAAAATGTATGCGTACCCAAATATTTATTATGTTTAATATGTAATTTTTTCTTATTTCTACAGGCCATGTTAGAGAACATAAAGCACTCGATAGTTCTACTTCAAATTGCCAAGGTGAGTTTATACTTCCTTATATCATTTGTTTATACATGCATCCATTAAAGAAATGCTGTCTTTATCTCTAAAATACCAAATTATCTATGCATATACAAAAGCTCTCTTGATAAAAAAATTTCGTGTCGAAAGGTAATTTTAGCCTAGACTCAAACCTAACTTTGCTCTTCAAGCAGGAATCTTCTCAGTTGTTTTGATTTTTAACAATATTGTCCTTTCCTTCAATGAATACCTTCATGGTATCGGCTCCGAGTACATTTGCATTGTATCTGTAGCTGCTATTGATTCACCATTTAATGCAGCCCTTTTTAATCTGTAATCTTAAAAAAAAAAAAAACTTTAAAACAAACAAAAATTTCTGCCGGTTAGCTTTTCTACTAGCACAACAAAAATAAACTGATATAATATTTTTTCCAATGACATTTAGTTTTCTGACAAAGATTTCTTTTTACCATTCTGTTTACTTTGGCTATTTCTTAACAATAAGGAACTCCAGTGAAAAATATAATGGCTTTAAAATATATATTTGTATAGATCAGCAAACACCGATTCTGAATATATAACTTTTATTGTATATAATTATACATAGATTTTATAGATCGTTATATAAAAGTGAACTAAAAACGGTACCACCAAAACACCATGTTCTGTTGGTACCACTGCTTCTGACGTCACACATGCAATTTTTGAGCCCAACTATAAATCGATAAAGTTTTTTTCCCCGTTTACCATGCTTATAACTTATAATTTCGCTGTTTACAGTGTTCATTTTGCCCGTAAAATCATTATGTTTGTTTATTGCAACTACGTGAGAGTTTTTGCGTGAAAATTCATACCAATTTTAACGAATTTGTCTATGTATTAATCTAATCCTTGCACAGCACAATGTCATGGCACTTTGGTGATTATTTCTTCAGTTATTCTGGAAGCGGAGGATTTCTAATGATACTTCAAACCTGTTATTTCTTTCAATATATTTATTTTTATTTTCACCCATTAAAGTGACGTCAATGTTTCAAACCTAAGTTTAATACCTGTCTACTACTGTCACGGACTGTTAGTCCGCAGATGCTGCGCATGCGTCAAAACTGACGCATGCGCAGAAAACTGATCATAATATGCATTTCTGTTACCAATATATGGCCTAGTCTTCCAGTTTAGGTTTTAAAAAAGTTGGATATGGACTTTCTTTGAATGCTGATAAATTGTTAATGAGTTGCGGATATGAATGTATTTTTGCACTTTGGTACAATGCACCTACAATAGTAACGAGACGCTGATATTCTACAATGTTTCCTTCAATGAAAAGCAGTTAAATTTGAGTATAAAGATCTCGAAGTTTCGTATGGAATCCATACAATATCGATTATCGCCTATTGAACCACTAATCCGATTGCTCGTGTGACGTCACACCCAACAAGCCATAGATTTCTTGCGTTTTGGTGGGCTTTAAAAAATTGAAACTTTAACAATTATTTTAACCATGAACACGAACTTTAAAAAAAAATTTAAAAAGCAGAAAATCAAGTTAGGATATCAACATTAATAAAAAAAATGAACTGGAGTTCCTTATTGCAATAAAAAAATATATGTATAGGCAGAGGTCCTGGGTTCGAGTCCCAGATGCTACTGAAATCTTTTTATTTTCTGTTGTTTTTTCCTGTTTCATGTTTCATTTAGGTTATGTTAATATTATTTTCTTCAATGATCAAATATTATAATGAGGTTTTTAAATCTCAATAAAAATAATTCATAATTTAACATTGAATTGCAATAAAACTTGTGGTGCATTTTAATGTCTCAAAATGGATCAGTGCTTTATATCAACAGCTTCATATAGACGGCACGTGGCTAGCATACAAGGCAGTTTGCAACCATCAAATAAATAATTTTGCAGTCAAAAATGCAAAATAAAGTGTATGAAATTAATTGTGACTATAATAATATATTTGGTTCTTTCCATTAATGTTCAACTCTTGCTTGATACACACGCGTCTCATCCATATGGACGAAACCAATGGCAGTTCGATAACCCCTTTAGGTTATATCGGCTGACAATAGTTTTATCGGATGAACCTAATTAAGTTTTTCAAAGCATTTAAGTTTTTTACCTCTTCTTCCAGAACACAGTAAATCCTGTAAATGGCATATACCAAGGTCCAGCGTCTGTCATCACCACAGCACAAATGATTCCCACAGCATCCCCGACCGATGGTAAGTTTACCATGTAATTTAAATTATAAGTAAATTCATTGGTCTTTCATTCCCCATCTGTTCATTGCTGAAATTTTCACACCTCTGGTTTAGATTTAGTTGGTTGCTTTTCATCAATTATTGTGTTGTATACAAAATGCTTTTAACTATAGACTTAGTGAAATCGGTACTCATCGAAACGTGAGGTCAACTTAACATTCTTTTTTTAATTTATAAGATAGAAGAGGTAGTTCATCACAACCCTTTGCTGCTCTAACATAGCATATGTAATAATGTTACAATTTTCAAACTAATAATGCAAATCTTACTTAAGAAAACAAATTGGTGAGATTGATAAAAGGTATGTCAATTAATATATATTAATGTACTATGATTACAAGTCTGTTGCTGTACGTCCATGTAAAATAATTAATCCTCTGATATCCATTTTTTATGATGTAAACCGAAATTAGTTACATGGGAAATGTTCTTTCATTAAAAATTATTTTTACGAGTTGCCCTGGGATATTATTAGTTCATATTTTCACTCTTGTTTGTATATATGTATTATATTTCATGGGACGTGTTGGATTTTACCAACCTCTCCGCATTCCAGAATACAGAGTAAATAAAATTATATATTCAAATAAACTCGTGTGCAAAATTTTGATGTCAACATAAGGGAAGGCATTCTTTGATCTGTGTCATGCTTCATTGAAAACACGTTAACACATCTTCGGCTAAAATCCAACAGCATTGCAAAATTAATGTTTTTGAAAATCGTCCCGAAGGCTGGCAGTTATTTTATATAATAATTTTTCAAAAATGAAAAGTGCGTGTATATTTTCAAATACTTGTTTTGGTTTAATTTTTACCATAACAATAATTACCGTTTATACATTTTCTCTTGATTTTCGCACATAATTTACCCAATTTTTCAGACTAGAGAAAATAAATGAGATGAGTAATTGTACATACTTTCAATGTCTTAAGATGGTCCTGTTATCCAAGTGATATCTTTTCGCATCTCTGGGTCAACTTCCAAATTGTGGCGACCTCTGTGGCATGTTTATATGGTGTGAATGGTGGTGGACGGGCGTCCCCTGTGGTCAATGTGTAATACTGTCTGCTTTAGGTATTTTGGGTGCGTCCATTATAGCGGGTATCGAGGAGGGCGCCGAGTGCCTGGAGCGACGCCATCCGAGCATACAACACTCGCTGACGGGTAAGTTCGATGCTTAACCTGGTTGTTTATTTTTTGTGTGGACATTCGTTTTTACGCACTTCTCGTTTCGAAAAAGCATGTTTTAATAAATGTGCTTTACTTGAGTTTTGCAGGGCTTCATATTACATTGATCTTCTCACCATGTATTGCTTTATCTAACTAACACTTGCGCTATTTCACTGCAGGGGCAGGCAGAGAGGATTGAATGCCACACACTTTCCTGGCTCACGCTCTTTGCCTCATGCACATTCTTCCTTACTTTACTACATATTTGCATCCCTCTGTTCCACTGATGTATCCCTCGGATTTTCTGGCTGGAATACTAGGACTAGATCATCTAGATGTTAGGAGAAAAATTGCAATGGTGTGTTAGTAGCACATAGGCTTCTCAATGGGCACATTTGTAATCATGTTCCAGAACGTATAACATTTTACGTCGCTGATAACTTTACCAGAGCTAGGCAGCACAGGCTTTTTATTTTTCCAAGAGGCAGGACCAACCTACCAACGATCATGCCTTTGTGAAGAATGACTACACTTCTAAACTACCTATCTTCTGAGGTGGACATTTTTCATTTAAACTTCAATCACTTCAAGACTGCAATAAATATTTTGTTCAACACGAGGGTGTGTCCCTAACTAAAGTTATTGACGTACCTAATATAATAATTTGATATTTTTGGTAAATGTTATTTATGTAATATGATAATCTGATATTTTTGAAATATTATTGGATACACTGGTTTTCACAATAAAATAAATATTTATTATGACCTTTGATGTTATCTGACTAGAGTTTTTTTTTTTTTTAATTTGTTTTTTTTTTTTTATTATTGTGTTTTAAATAAATCTTACAAAACTGAGTATATTCTGAGTATATTCGCGTTTTTACATATTTGTTTGATTAAAATATAGATATTATTTGATTTTCTTGATCGCACCATCTCTTTTGTGGGTCTTCTTCTATCATCCATTTGTGTGTCACTCTTTTCTCCGTACACCCGCTCTAAGCCTGGGTGTTTCAAACCCCATCACATTTGAAGACCATCAAATTGACGATCAGTGCGATTTTGAACTTTTCACTGAACGGCCCGTTAAATGCTTCTCGGCCCATTTCAGCTTTTGATCAGATTATGACCAGTGGACAAGCATAACGGTCATGTTGTTATGCTTGCTAACTGGTCGAAATAGGCATTTATCATATCATAGCATATCAAAAATTTTAAATGACACTGATTATCAGTACAGTACAGACACAACAACATTACGTTGCTGCATTTATAATATAGCTTATGTGCCGTTTCGTATATTCTGAGATGATCGAGAAAAACTGCTTTAAAAAATAATTGCAGACTAGATTTGAAAAAATATTTTTTATAATTATTAGGCAAGATTTCCAGCTTAACAAATCTATTCTTTTTAGCAAATCTAGTCTTTGCAATTATTTTTTAAAGCAGTTTTTCTCGATCATCTCAGAATGTACGAAACTGCATATAAGCTATATTATATATGCAGTGACGATTAGTTGCATACATACGTAAGTGTAACGTATCCGCACATGCACGGACCAGCACTGGCCGGGATTGTCGGCTAGAATATTTTCACATTGCGGGTAGCCACTAGATGTCTGCACCTGCGCAGTTAGTATGAACACATATCGTTAGCATCCCATCTTCGTCAGTTGGCATCATTAGACAGAGATATTGCTAAAACCAAGAAGCATTATCCATCTTCATGTATGGATTGAATTAGTCAGGGTATTTAGGCTATAAAATAATAATACATATGGGAATAGGATTATAAAATCCTCAAACATGTTGTGGCGGACGCTATCGCCCACTTAACAGTTCAATTGACAGCCGTATTCGCGTCTGTGTTGCACCTTCACATCTACCTCCACCATGCAGTGCAGAACAGTTCAGCACAGACACAGATGAAATGGGATAGAGGTGGTACAACCACGAATCGGCATTTTTTTTTTTTTTAAAAGAAAGAAATATTTCCTGGTTACGAATAACCTGACATTATTTGAAAATCTCCTACTACCATCACAGTAAGCGGAAGATGTTGCTTGTGTCGTAAATGGAGGACTTAGCCAGCCGAGGAATTGAACTCACGACGCCTGGGTGAGACCCAAACACGATGTCAACTCGGCCACTGGACCGGTCATAAGAATTTATTAATAAGAATCGATGTTTTCAAGAAATTATTCAAGATTAACATTCATTTAATAAAAAAGTTATTTTTCTCAGAACAAAAAAACAATACATGTGTGATCTGGACGTGTTTAGGACATTCTTATTTATCCCGTAGCATATGTTTGTGTTTTTTTTTTCAAAAATGAGATTTTTTAATTTTATTAATTTATTCATTCGTTTACAACAATAATAATAAGTAATTTGAATATCACTTGGTATTCTACCAGTATTGGGAATCTGCTATCAAGAACTGTTTATAGTTTTTATAGAATCGTCTGCATCGCTATTGGGCGTTAGGTTTCACGATTTTCATAGAAATTGATAAATGGACCCTGTCAGCGACCATGTTCATATGACCCACCTCCAAATGTGCAATTTTATTTTTTGCTGAGTAATATATTTGGTATTAATATCTGATTACTGTAGAATAAAGTGTTTTGTTTTTATTCTGTGCATTCCAGTTACCGGCATAAAATATGATTTCATCGAAATCACAAGCGAATTTTTTCATAAACAAAATAAAAGTGGTAGCAATATTGAACGCTTTTCTTCCACTTTCGCCCTCGTGTCACAACACACAAAACAATGACTTATTTTTTCGTGACTCGGCAAAAGTTTTATTAAAGAGTAGTTTCCGTTTTTTTTTGGTTAATAGTTTTGGCTTTTTACCATTCGACTTTTCTACAAGTTCTTGATCCATATTCATGTGCGTTTCTTGTTGTTTCTGTGTTGAGGAAAGGTTCGACATTTTGTACAGTTGCACTCGGCATATTTATGACTGTTGGTCTCATCTGTATTTATTGGATATTCTGCATTATGTTCCGTATGTTTATTTATATCTTGTGTTGTATTGGAAGTCGATGTTTATTTAACTAATAATTTTGTGAAAGTATGGCCAGCTGCAAGGTTTTCCACGAGAAGACTCCTGTTGCTCTTTAAATCTTTGGTAAATGTTTGAAAATGTCAAACCTATTGGCAAATACCGACGTTCAGGGGCATGTTTTGTTTTGTAATGTGAAACAACTGGTTTGAACCTTTCAACAAAAATGTCCATTTTCTCATAGTTCTCACCAAGTGCATTGGTAGGTTGGTATTTACCTCTCAAATCTGGTGCCGCAGACACAGTGCCGGATTCCCTTATCGTTCTCGAGTCAATTCCAGCTGCGTAGTTAGCTATGATTATACATTGTAATATTTGATCGTTATTATAATCGTATGTAAAAAAATGTTAAACTTTTTTTGGTACAGTTCCCATATCTATGTGTTGTGTCGTCTTGATGTTTCTTTTGTCTTTATTGCAACCTTAGCTTTCGTTACATTTCCTGCTATGAAATCTCTCCTTCTGCATTTGGATAATGACCAATATTCCTTCAATACATCATTACCATTATCTTATATTATTCGGTTCTTGCAGTTTTGGTGACATTGGTCAGAATATGGGTGCAACATGGAATGTTGTTTTTCAAACAACTTCACAATTTCGTGTACGCTATTTATTTTTATATTTGGATGACTTGTTCCGCAATATTGTATATGCCCTCTATACCAGACGTGACTATCAAAGTTTGTAATACCCTTCGTTTGCATAACATCAACCAGTACATAACTCAGTAGGTGGTACGACTAGATACGAAATCAACTACTGAGTTCGTGCAGTTTCGAACAAGAGACGACTCGATACGTTCTCGATCGAGCTGGCATGTAGTACTGGTCAGGCTCATACAGACGACCTGATCACAAACGAGAGAGAGAGAGAGAAGCGACTAGATACGCGTCTCTGTCTTGTTTGTTTGTCTGCACAAATAATTAATTGTGCAACGCCCGACTTTAATTTTAACCTGATAGAAGCGACTAGATACGCATCCCTATCTTGTTATGTTTGCACAAAAGAGGATTTGTGCAAACGCCCCATTTCAGTACATATTGGCTTTCGACAAGCGTAGTTCCGGGGTTTTCGAAGAAGTGATGATGAGAGTGCACGTCATCGTTTTCTTTTTCTACGCCACTGAACCTCGTTTTCGTGCCGAGGCGCTACTGGGTGCTAACGGGACATTTCTCCGACCCCCGCCACCTCTACGGTCGCTCCCGGCGACGGTCCCGAAAACAGAGCGGGCTCTCATTGGTCGAGCCCCTCTGATCCACAAAAAACCTTTCAAAATTATTGTTCTACCAAAATTGTCTGTCTTTGTAAGCGATTCCTGCGGCCGCGGTGACTGATCTAAATAAACGATCTTTTCTGATCTGTTCATTAGCGCCCGCGTAATCGAGTAAACTTACTTATTTTATGTTTGTACAATGCATTTTTTTGTAATCTGACGGCAAAGTATTACCTGTCCTACTTTGACCCCCATGACATACCTTGTAATAATTTTGGTTGCTTTAATAAAAAATAGGTGAAGATTGCAATAGGCTCAATTCAAGCAGAAGGTCGTGATTGACATCCTAATTTTTTGATCAAGTCGATCCAAGGTTGACAGAGTCTACGGCAGCTCGCGAAATATTCACGAGTTCAAACTGCCCGATTCGCCGCACGGTATCGCACCGAAGTACTTGAACGACGAGTGCATTTCTAAAATTCAGAGTATTCTCACGGATTCAACACGCCTTCTACCTACTTCGCCTGCATCTTCACCCGGCCTGAAAACCGACCGTGACTTTCTCTTCGCCCTCACCACCTCCTTGCAAGAAATCGTTTGCCTTTTTCAAGGCATTTCCCCCTTTCCTTCCCACCCTGCTCTGAAGCGTCGAAGTGGCCAGCCTGATCTTCTTCTTCTAAAAACGTGCGCAAGAGTTTACAGATCTTGTCCCGTACATGGTCCTTCTTGAGCCAGGATCTACTTCACGCCTTCACGACTACTAGTGACGTCTTCTCGCCTTCACGCCTTCAGTGACGTCTGCACGCCTTCACGCCTTCAGTGACGTCTGCACGCCTTCACGCCTTCAGTGACGTCTGCACGCCTTCTCGCCTTCAGTGACGTCTGCACGCCTTCTCGCCTTCAGTGACGTCTGCACGCCTTCTCGACTCCAGTGACGTCTGCACGCCTTCTCGACTACAAGCGACGTCTGTACGTCTTCGTGCCTTGTACGTGCCGAGATGCCTGCACGTCGCAGCCGTCGAGGGGCCTCGAGCTCGGAGTCTCAGCCCGAGTCCACCGCTGTGCCCGCCGCTGTGCCCGCTGCTGTGCTCGCCGCCGCGCCCGCCGCTGCGATCGCCGCCGCGCCGCCTGCCGCCGCGTGGCCTGCCGCCACGTGGCTTGCCGCCGGGCCGTCTGCCGCTGCCCCACCCCCTCCTGCGCCCGCCCCTGCGCCCGACGCTGCTCCCGCCGGTGCGCTCGGCGCTGCTCTCGGCGCTGCGCTCGGCCCTGCGCCCGGCACTGCGCTCGGCGCTGCGCTCGGCCCTGCGCTCGGCGCTGCGCTCGGCCCTGCACTCGGCGCTGCGCTCGGCGCTGCGCTCAGCGCCTTGAGGGAGCAGCATGCCAAGCAGCTTGCCGCGCTATTGTCGGCCATGCAGCCCGCCAAGCAGGACGGACCCGCAGTTGTGCAGCCAATCCCCGAGCCGGTGCGAGCACAGATGACCGACGCAGAGGCGCGTGCTTTGCGAGCCCCGGCTGAGGGGTACCCCCTCCCCGCTGCAACGTTCGGCCCCGCTGTGCTCCCTTGCCCCGCAGCGCCGGCCGGACGCTACGCCGAGCCACTGCCGTATGCCGAGCCACTGCCGTATGCCGAGCCACGAGCCCGCCCACTCTACGCGCAGCCCTATGCAGAGCCGTCTACCTCGCAGTTGCACGCGGGGTCCCAGCCCGTCAACATCGGGCATCCCAGCTACTCGCCGCTGTTCCCGCCGCAGCCTACCGCCGACGAGACTGCCCGGCATACCAGAGAGTGGGTCCAGCAGGGCGAGGACCCTACCGTGGCACGGATCGGCGCTATGATTGCCGAGGCGATCCGATCGACACGCGTACCAGAGAGCCCCCGCCCGTCCGTCGAGGAGGATGTCCGGATGACTGCCCTCA
This sequence comes from Halesus radiatus, assembly GCA_022606495.2. Taxonomy (NCBI): domain Eukaryota; kingdom Metazoa; phylum Arthropoda; class Insecta; order Trichoptera; family Limnephilidae; genus Halesus; species Halesus radiatus. The sequence goes on along the minus strand of JAHDVE020002489.1, from coordinate 14,277 downwards.
TTGCTCGACAATCTACAGCCAAGGACCTCCCCACGTTCTCCGGGGACCCCCTCGAGTGGCCTGCCTGGATAGCGCAGTACCACCAGTCGACCAACACCTGCAGGCTGACACCCAGCGAGAACCTCATCAGACTGCAGCGCGCGCTGAAAGGCAGGGCCCGGGACGCTGTCTACTCCCTCCTGCTGGATCCCGAACAGGTCCCAGAGATCCTGGCCACCCTCGAGACGCGGTACGGTGGCTCAGGATCCATCGCCAACCTTATGCTAAATAAGGTGAAGAAGCTGCCGCACCTGTCAGCGGAGCTTCACTCGAGGAGATCGCCGACTTCTCTGGGACGGTCCAGAACTTGGTGGCCTCCCTGCGAGACTTGAGGACGGAGGGCTACCTCACCAACCCCGCCCTACTAGCCGACGTCACCGCCAAGATGCCCTGCACCCTGAGGATGTCTTGGCTGCTCGAGTTGCGCCAGCTGGGCCAATCCACCCCGGCCACACTACTGCAGCTCTCAATGTTCCTGCGAAGCGTCGCGAAAGTGATCCCGATTAGCGGCATGCTCGACCCGGTTCGACCGAATCGAGGGCGCCGCGAACAAGTGTTAGTGAACGCGGCGGCCGCGCCCCCGACGAGCGCGGCTACGCCCGGACCCAGGAAGCGTGCCGCGACCGACTCTGCCCACCGGTCTTCAGCCGGGAAAAGGGCGACAGTGCGAAGTGACAATTGTGCGCAGTGCAATAAGTTCCACGCCATTCGGGATTGTGCGGTATTCGCCGGGAAATCTGTCGCCCTCCGCTGGGAGACCGTGCGCGCAAGCAACCTGTGCCGAAAGTGCCTCGGTCGACACCACTCGAGGGAGTGTAAAGTGAAAGTGTGGTGCGGGGTGGGGGAGTGCCGGCATCCCCACCATCGGTTGCTCCATGAAGTGCGAAAAACGGAGCCGGTCGTGGGCGAAGTGAACTTATGACGCCGAAATACAGACGATAGCGTACTGCTGAAAATTGTGCCGGTTGTGCTTCGCGGGCCCGCAGGGAGTGAAGTGTCAGTGTTCGCGCTGTTAGATGAGGGCTCTACCGTGACCCTTGTCGACGCCGAGATCGCGATGTTGACCGGTGCAAGCGGTCCGGTCCGTGCCGTACGGCTTCACGGAGCAAAGGGCATGTGCACCTCCGACGCCCGCTCCCGACGCGTGAAGCTGACCATCAGAGGCGCCGGGTTGAACACGACCTTCTCCATCACCGCGAGCACCATAGCCGAGCTGAACCTGCCGGAGCAGCAAGTGCCAGGACGACGCATCACCCCGAAGCTCTTGATCGGGCAGGACAACGCCCACCTGATTGTATCGAGAGAGGTCCGTGAGGACAACACTTCGCGCATAGTGTCGCGGACCGCTTTAGGGTGGATCGCTCACGGGGGAACAAACCCTGGCGCTGACGGCCCAGCCACTACTCTGGCCCTGCAAGCAGAGACCGCCGCGGACGCCCGCTTGAGGGAGTTGGTGAGGACAAACTTCGCCATCGACTCCCTCGGCGTTACATCAGCAGCTCGGGTCAATGCTCAAGACGCAAGGGCACTAGCGATGATGGGAGAGACCACCCGCCCCCTCGCTACCGGGAGGTGGGAAACCGGACTCCTGTGGAAAGACCCGACAACCGTGCTACCCGACAACCGGCAGTGCGCACTGAAGCGGCTACAATCTCTCGACAAGAAGCTGGCGGCGGACCCCACCCTGGCGGCCGCGTACGCCGACAAGATGTCACAACTTGTCGCCAAAGGCTACGCCAGGAAGCTTTCAACCCACGAGGCATCATTACCTGCCCCGCGAAAGTGGTACCTTCCTCACTTCGCGGTGACAAATCCCAACAAGCCGGGGAAAATCAGAATCGTCTTTGATGCCGCCAGCCGATGCCGAGGGACGTCTCTGAATGACCAGCTGATGACCGGCCCTGACTTGCTGTCCTCACTCCTGGGGAACCTCCTTCGCTTCCGAGAGGGAAATGTGGCCATCGCTGCAGATATACAAGAGATGTTTCACATCCGGAGAGAGGACCAACCCTCCCAGCTGTACCTCTGGAGGTCGCCTGGCACACGGGACCCAGAGACGTACCAGTTGACATCTATGATGTTCAGGGCGACATGTTCCCCCAGCAGTGCCCAGTACGTGCGAGACAGAGTGGCCGGGCACTACGAAACCGAGCACCCCGCCGCCGCAGCAGCCGTTCGTTCCAAATTCTATATGGACGACTAGTTGGACGCCGTGGATAACGTACACGAGGCTGCCGCACTGGTCCAGAGCGTGAGGGCCCTCCTTGCAAAGGGAGGGTTCAACCTGACCAACTGGGCCTCCAACAGCCCGGCCGCTATAGCACGGATTCTCCCCGGTGAACGAGCAACCGCCGCAGTGCAGATCAACAGCGGAACCACAGGGACGGAGCGCGTACTGGGACTGGTCTGGGACCCGTCGACTGACCGATTTCTTTACACCTTTCTCGACGCGGTCAGCCCCCAAGAAGCCACACGGCCTACGAAGAGGCAGCTCCTATCCATCATCATGAAAATCTTTGACCCGGTGGGTTTCGTCGCCTGCCTCACTATTCGGTCGAAGATTTTACTGCAAGCCGTGTGGCGCTCGAGCATCAGCTGGGACGACCCCATCGCCCCTGAGCATGCCGAGCGATGGAGGGACTGGATGAGTCTCCTGAGGGAAAGCAGCGTGTCCATCCCGAGACGGTCACTCCGACACAAGCTGAGCAACGTTACACTGCACCTCTTCAGTGACGCGTCCGAGCAAGCCTGCTGCGCCGTCGCCTACTTCGTTGAGGAAGTGCAAGGCGCGCCGCGAGCCACCTTCATCGCAAGCAAGTGCAAGGTGGCGCCACTCAAACCCCTATCAATTCCCCGCCTCGAGCTGCAGGCCGCGCTCATGGCGGCTAGACTGGCCAAGACTATTAAATCTGAAAGTCAGGCACGAATATGCAGAACCGTCTTCTGGACCGACTCGACCACTGTGCTGTGTTGGCTACGCACCGACCCACGGACATACTCCGCCTTTGTGGCGAATCGGTTGGGCGAGATCGACGAACTCACCAACATAGCTGACTGGAGGTGGGTTCCAACCAAACAAAACCCGCTGACATCGGCACCCGAGACTTGGCACTACCCGACCTGTCCCTGCAAGGAGAATGGTTCTGCGGACCTGCTTTCATCACGAAACCTGACGAGGACTGGCCCGAAGAGCGCGCCCTCACCACGAAGCCCGATGACTCGATCCTGGAGACTAGGCCCCAATATGTCGGCCTCATATCCACGGCCGGGGGGGCCCTGCCCGCTATCGAGAGGTTTTCCTCATGGTACCGCCTCATCCGCGCCACAGCATGGATACTGCGCTTCATAAGGCGTTGCCGGATGGGGTCGGGCCGACCTGCCGAAGGCCCGCTACGAGCCGAGGAGCTCAAGGAGGCTGAACGCAGATGGGTGATCAGGTCCCAAGAGAATGCCTTCACCCCCGATCTTCACAACATGCAGCACGGCCAGGCGCTGCCCGCCGCTAGCCGCCTAAACAGCCTGACGCCTTTCCTCGGCCCAGACGGAGTCATGCGGATGCGCTCCCGTTTGCAAGCAGTAACCGGAGCCACGAGCATAGCCAAGACTCCGATCATCCTAGATGGCGATGACCCTTATACTCGGCTGCTGATCCGACACTACCACCAGAAGGCGGACCACCCGAGCACCGAGAAGACCATCGCAGAGGTACAGGGCAGCTTCTTCGTACTGCGGCTACGTACCACTAGCAGGAAGATCGCCCACGACTGCCCAACGTGCCGAATGCGGAAGAGCAAGCCCGTCCCACCCATTATGGGAGCGCTCCCAGAAGCTCGCCTGACGCACCATGTCCGCCCGTTCACACACTGCGGACTGGACTACTTTGGCCCTATGGAGGTCACGATTGGCAGACGCCGAGAAAAGCGCTACGGGGCCATATTTACATGCCTCTCCACTCGCGCCATACACCTAGAACTGGCTGCGTCGCTGAGTGCTGACTCGGCCATCATGGCCCTACAACGGATGGCGGCCCGCCGAGGACAACCAGCAGTGATGTACTCCGACAACGGTACCAACTTTCATGGGGCAAACAATGAAATCCGAGATGCCGTGGAGTCGCTCAGCCAAGATGCAAGGATGCAGGATACCCTAGCCATACAGGGTATCGAGTGGCGCTTTACCCCACCTCTGAGTCCCCATATGGGGGGAGCCTGGGAAAGGCTAGTACGTTCAGTGAAGCGAGCCCTAGGAGCTACACTGAAAGAAAGCCCCGAGAGAGGAGACGCTTCTTACGGCGCTTGCAGAAGCCGAGTTCGTGGTCAACAACCGACCCCTGACCCACGTCTCGGTTGATCCGAGAGACGAGGAGCCCTTGACCCCCAACCACTTTCTAATGGGGTCAGCGGGAAAACGCCCTCACCTGTCACTATATGACAAAAGGGAGGAGGAGGTATGCCTCCGCCGCCAGTGGCGCATAAGCCAACAGCTGGCAGACATGTTCTGGAGGCGGTGGCTTCGTGAATACCTCCCCACCATGGCCGCCCGGCAGAAATGGCACCACCGGGCCGACCCCATCAAAGAGCACGACTTGGTGGTCATCATGGACCCCGCTCTACCCTGAAACAGCTGGCCACGCGGACGTGTAATCGAAGCTAAGCCCGCCGCTGACGGACAAGTGAGAATTGTCCGCATACAAACAGCCACCGGCATCTACGTGCGCCCAGCGGTCAAAGTCGCGGTCATACTCCCGGCACCGACGCTCGCACCAGCTTCATCACCCGCATCAGCTTCAACACCCGCATCCGCTGCAACACCCGCATCCGCTGCGACACCCGCATCCGCTGCAACACCCGCATCCGCTGCCACCAGTACCAGCTTTGACGCCCGCACCGGCCCACGCCAGCCCGAGGGTGCCGATGAGAGGACCGCCCTCCGACAGCCCAGAGGACTGGCCGGCAGGTCACCGCACCAGGCTACGTCTTCACAGCTGGGCACGAACGTTACTGCACCGAGGGAGAGTATACCAGACGTGACTATCAAAGTTTGTAATACCCTTCGTTTGCATAACATCAACCAGTACATAACTCAGTAGGTGGTACGACTAGATACGAAATCAACTACTGAGTTCGTGCAGTTTCGAACAAGAGACGACTCGATACGTTCTCGATCGAGCTGGCATGTAGTACTGGTCAGGCTCATACAGACGACCTGATCACAAACGAGAGAGAGAGAGAGAAGCGACTAGATACGCGTCTCTGTCTTGTTTGTTTGTCTGCACAAATACTTAATTGTGCAACGCCCGACTTTAATTTTAACCTGATAGAAGCGACTAGATACGCATCCCTATCTTGTTATGTTTGCACAAAAAGAGGATTTGTGCAAACGCCCCATTTCAGTACATATTGGCTTTCGACAAGCGTAGTTCCGGGGTTTTCGAAGAAGTGATGATGAGAGTGCACGTCATCGTTTTCTTTTTCTACGCCACTGAACCTCGTTTTCGTGCCGAGGCGCTACTGGGTGCTAACGGGACATTTCTCCGACCCCCGCCACCTCTACGGTCGCTCCCGGCGACGGTCCCGAAAACAGAGCGGGCTCTCATTGGTCGAGCCCCTCTGATCCACAAAAACCTTTCAAAATTATTGTTCTACCAAAATTGTCTGTCTTTGTAAGCGATTCCTGCGGCCGCGGTGACTGATCTAAATAAACGATCTTTTCTGATCTGTTCATTAGCGCCCGCGTAATCGAGTAAACTTACTTATTTTATGTTTGTACAATGCATTTTTTTGTAATCTGACGGCAAAGTATTACCTGTCCTACTTTGACCCCCATGACAAACCTTGTAATAATTTTGGTTGCTTTAATAAAAAATAGGTGAAGATTGCAATAGGCTCAATTCAAGCAGAAGGTCGTGATTGACATCCTAATTTTTGATCAAGTCGATCCAAGGTTGACAGAGTCTACGGCAGCTCGCGAAATATTCACGAGTTCAAACTGCCCGATTCGCCGCACGGTATCGCACCGAAGTACTTGAACGACGAGTGCATTTCTAAAATTCAGAGTATTCTCACGGATCCAACACGCCTTCTACCTACTTCGCCTGCATCTTCACCCGGCCTGAAAACCGACCGTGACTTTCTCTTCGCCCTCACCACCTCCTTGCAAGAAATCGTTTGCCTTTTTCAAGGCATTTCCCCCTTCCTTCCTACCCTGCTCTGAAGCGTCGAAGTGGCCAGCCTGATCTTCTTCTTCTAAAAACGTGCGGCAAGAGTTTACAGATCTTGTCCCGTACAGATATTTACACGCTGATTGTATATATGTGATATGTTATGTATGATGTTTTTATGTAAATATTTTGTTCGTGTTTCTAATAAATACAAAATAAATAATAAAATATAAGATCCTTACCTTATTGTCTCGAAGGTAGATGAGATTGCCATTTTGGCAGGTGATAGTGGCATGGTTCTTGGACACATGCAGGCAGGTGCACGTAATGAATGCGGTAACGCTCCGGCCAATCTCCAAAGGACTTGTCTCCAGGAAATGCTTGGTGGGTTGCGAGCACCTCCGTAACAAGTACCACTTATCTCCTTCCATGGTCTATCTCTGAAAAACGCAGATATGTTTAAATACAGCAAAAATACTAGACTTCTAATAAAGAACTCTAGTGAAAAATATATATTCATATAGATCAGCAAACGCCCATTCTGGATATATATATATTCATATAGATCAGCAAACGCCCATTCTGGATATATATATATTCATATAGATCAGCAAACGCCCATTCTGGATATATATATATTCATATAGATCAGCAAACGCCCATTCTGGATATATAATACGTAGAATTTTTAAATCATTATTTAAAAGTTAATAAAAATCATCTCATCGAAACACCTTGTTATCTTGGTACCATTGCATTTAGAACATCTGACGTCACATGCGCATACCTGTTATTGGATTATTATGGAAATTTTTATTTTTCGATTTTGTTTAGTATTTTGAATATGTATTTTTTTAGTTTTGGCGAAATTTAAACTTAATTTGGGTGACTTTAAACTCTATAATTGTTGTTGAATATAAAAAAAAAAAAAACTATTATTAATGAGAGAAATTAGAGTATTCATGAGCAAACCAATTATCAATATGGATATTATGATAATGTTAATGCTCAATACTATTATTATTAGAGTTATAATTTCTAAGAGGTACATCATTTTATTACATATTTTTAGTTATGGTTTACTATGAATAAAATATAAAATTATATACGGTAAAGCTCATCCTTGTTTTGACATTTGACATTCTAACCTCAAAACTGATCAAAACCGACCCGCAATAGATTTGGAGTGTTTTGGGGCGTTTGTTTTTTTAACTATGAAAACTAGCTTTAGAAAAAAAACGAAATATACTAGTTTTTAAATTTGAACGTAATTATTGATAACAAAAAAAATAGATAAAAAAATGGACTGGAGTTCCTTATTGTTTGGGCAGGTCACATGGTTATAGTGACAACTCGGTTAGAGAATGTACAACATAATACACAGATCCTTCGCCCAGAATTTTCAGGCGAGAAGAGGTGCCCGAACATTTTACCAATACTCTGTACCAAAGTTTTATGGCGAACGCACACTACAAACTCGCCCAGTATTTGCCTTCTCTACCACTGTAAAAAGAGTTTCAAAATTATTCACCTTACACAGTATAGTTTACTTGCTAGGCACATAATGAACACCAAATAAAATTGATCTATTTCCAAACTTTATGCGTGAATCGGTAAAACTTGAAATTGAACTCCGTACCAGTATTCCCTGCCTTCTCTCCCAGTCTCAACTCCCCCAAATTAACTATTTATTAGCAAAACATATTTATAAGAATGGCAGTAAAATTTATCATTAGGGATTAAAAACACACTTGCTTCAATTTTATTTGTCAAAATATTATATCCTGTTTAAAAGTAACTAATTTTAAGAACAATCTGTACTATTAAAATCTAACTGATTAAACATGGCCAAGATCGCTCTTAATGGGTGGAAGCCAGAAAAAAAAAATTAAAAAAACATCAAATAAATCACACAATTTGTTTCTGTGTTTTCACAATCGACGATCCATTTCGATGAACTTTTTAAAATAAGAACACATTGTTGAGAGACGTAACATACTCCATTATAATTTTTAATTGACCAAGACAAACCAAATCAAAATGGGGCCAATTAACACAAATCAATGTATTTAATTCACCTGCATAAAAATATATTTAGCGACACGAAGAACTAAAAGGCTAAAGACAAAGGGTTTATTGACAAAACAATGTCATTTATCCTTTTAAAAACAAAATTATAATATTGAAGTGTGACATTCATCGCGAGTGATGACGTCGCAATGAAGTTGAAAGTGGCTCGTGCAGAATGTTCGGGATATGATTCACAACTCAACATTGCATAATCAGACATGTTCAATTCATCCTGAAATGTAATATCCCTTTGTTTTTCCTCCAATTATAAACAATGGTGGACCGTTTGTTTCGTTTGTGTAGTTTAATGATATTTATTTGATTATACGCCCATCTGGGCTTTTATATGGATTTTAGAACACAATATAAAGAGCTATCAAAAATTATAAGTTCATAGAGATTTTAAACCATAAAGAAATAAACAATTTTTTTTTAAACATTTAACAGTGACATAAAATAGAAAACTAAAACAATATTATAACACAAATCATTAATGCTACAATACTACATATTGAAAGATTCATCAAAGTGCTGGCATATATAACACTATAGTGTACGAGTATAAATGTAGTCAGCAAAAATATATATATATAAACACATATATATATATATAAACAATGCCTCCAAACTTGTTGCCCAGATCATGCATCCTATTGGTTAATGAATGAGACTGATAGTTGGTTGTGCAAGTGTTGCAAAAAAATGTTACAGTTTGTCTTATGTTCCTCGTCGGTACATTTAATTAATAGTGGCGAGGATGGTAGGGCTGTCAATTTGGTTGTTAATGATTCTATATAATACAATATTGATTATGATTGTGTCGAACGTGTTCACCTCTCCCGCAATGTTTTAACGCGGCCATTTGATAAACATATTTGTTATATTCCACTTGCATAGAGTATGTCTATTTTCTAAGGGAGTTAGGTTGTATGGAGAATAAATGTTATTTCGCTGTCCGCAAATGGTCCTGACTCCCTAGGTTTGTCGAGTGTAAAATATGAATTACTGAAATAAAACGTAAGAGCGGTACGGCGGTGCGAGAGGGAGATGAGAGTGCTTGTTCGTCGGACACGCGCAGAACATGGTAGCTCTGCGAGTCCCGAACCTCCAATGTTTCGTAGGCGACCTTAAGTAGCGTGTGAAAACCAAATTTAGTTAGTCTCCAACCGCCCGCTTGACAAGATGCTTTGCTCCCTCGACTGCTCCGCCCGCTACGACTTCTGCTCTACTCACCTTGTTTCTCTCTGACCACCGCTGACCTGGACCCCCATCGAACTACTGCCTCTCACTGGATCCAAACCAAACATCGTCACACGGGCACGACCCCGAGCGCTACTCATAATTCTGCATAAATTGGGTTTTTGTGCAAAATTACATTACCAACTTACAAAAGTCATTAATGAGGTCTTGTCGTCAGTGTCTTTTCCCCCTTTGTAAGGGATCGACACAGTTTGTGCTTTCTCTCATCCCAGCCCTCTTCACAGATCGGTATCAGTTGCCCACTACAGTTTGCCTGTGTGCAATTACGTCTGGTACAGTGATATTATTACATATTATTTCTTAGCTTTTTCAACCTCGTCTCCTATTATATAATATGTATTAGGTTATATACTGACTTTTTAATATATCTTTCATATTTTAAATGCTACATTAAGCACTAACATGTTAAATTAAATAATATTTCGTGTTCACGTACAACTCACAGGCGTGATTTAGCTCGCGACTGACTTAGCAAGTGGGTGTTAACATTGACTCACGATCGTGGCAGCAGGCGCGGTCACGAAATATCAAAAACATACATTTCTTTCAGCATGTTCACACACAACACTTGAGCTAACTAGCGACAAACATGAACCCGATGTTTAATCAATGTATATCAATATATGTAATGGTTAATGTTTATATGTGCAGTAAATATCACTGACATCAGAATTAATATACAGTCAAACTTGGTTATAACGAGCACAAGGGGACCGACTATATGGGCTCCTTATAGCCATTACTCGTTATATCCGAAAAGGTTTAAAATAATGTACCTACTTAACTACCTCCACTGCCAAAATCATTTCATTGCCGGCAACCCGGGCATTTATTGGCATAAAATTTTAAACATTTACATGTACTTTACCCGTCTCACTAGACGATGTCTGTTCTAAGACGGGTAATATATAAATAATATATATATAATATCATTTCAAAATATTGCTTTAAAAATACATATATGTGCATATTACAAAAACATGCACTTTTATTGATAAAGTTTATACTCATTGATTGATTTGACGATTTCACTTTGATGTTTTTCAATTTCTACTTCAAAACACTCAACGCATTGTAACTCTAATCACCCGGTTTGGAGTTTCCATGAAAAATCACTAAATTGTCAATCATATCACTCTCCGCGTGTTGTTCGGGTCATAGAATATCTCTTTTCGTAAATCACTAGCTTGTACGATTTTTTTTTACAGTAACTCCACCCGGGAATCTCTGATGAAGCCCCCATACCTGAGCTGGTCACTTAGGGTTATTTATTTATTTCATGTTTTACAAAAGTCGCAAAAAATGTGACCTTACTGCGGTACCCCGTTCTAAGGTCACATTGTACGTAGTTTTACGTATGGATTATAAATTAGGTTTAAGTTTTTTGTAATTTTTTAAGTAAGTTTACACCAAGCATATCAATGGAGGGCTTGTTGGGAAGATTGCTTCCATTAAAGGAGACTAGATTGTCAGTTCGATCCCTTTTAGACGTAATCATACATAATTGGGTCTTTGAAACATTAAATTCGACGAGGTTATTCTTACCCCAAGAGGAGACCCTCTCGAGGTAACCGTCCATTCTCTGTTTCAAAGCCCTCCGAGCCCTATTTTCACCTGTAAACAACCAACTTTATTAGTATGAGAGAGGCTTGTAACGGCTAAATCCCTCAAATATAATAAAAACAGTAATTATTGAATGGAACACTAGTATATATTGATTAACTTGGCGGGTTTGCGATAAGCCGACGTAGCTCAAAGGTAGAGCATCTAACCGGACATTAGAAGGGTGCGGGTTCGATTCCTGCCGGCGACATTTATCTTTGCTCGGAAGGTTTTTTCAATTTGGATGAGTGTTTTAGTTAGATTTTAATAGAACAGATTGTTCTTAATATTAGTTACTTTTAAACAGGATATAATATTTGGGCAAATAAAATTGAAGCAGATAAGTTACAGTGTAAATTTATGTGTTTTTAATCACCAATGACTTAAATTTTAATGCCATTTTTATAAATATATTTTGATAATAAATTGTTAATTTGGGGGGAGTTGAGACTTAGAACGCACGAAATACTGGCAGGGAGTTCAATTTTAAGTTTTACCAACTCAATAAAGTTTGGAAATTGGTCATTACATAAATTATGGTCCAGAGTATTCTCCGACCCACAATCACAGCTTACTAAGCTATGTGGAATCTGGCAAGATGACTAAGACAAGAAGTATGACCTAGTCTCATTCGAGTTATAGAGGAAATATATTTTTTTGGCATGCAAGGGTATTTATGAAACCAGGGCTTGACAAGAAAAAAAGGTTGTATTAATGAGTACTGATGACCTTTTTTTTTTTGAGAAGCTATTTTCAATTCAGAGGACCATTGGAGTATTTACTTTTTAGAATAGGGAAATAGTCTCTAACTGGAACAGGAATATCACTTAACGGACCGTGAACAGTGGCTTCCTTAGCAATGGAATCCGCTAGTTCGTTTCCAGTAATACCTACGTGTCCTGGAATCCAGGCCAGGACCACTGACACATGTGATAGTGAAATGGAATACAGGAGGTCTTTGTTGAGCAGATTAGGGAATTGCTATTAGAATTGAGTGAGGATGAACATATTTTTTGTAGTGAGCTAAGCCAATCTGAAAGAATGAGGGTGTTTCTAATATTGTGGTATTTGACGAAATACAGTACTTCTATGATAGCTATGCATTCAGCCGAGAAAATGGAGCATTCTTTGAGAAGTTTGTGTGGGAGACTCATTTTCCTGTGTGGAACATACACACTGGCCCCACAATGGGAGTCCTGGCTGAGTTTGGAACCATCTGTGAATAATTTTATATGGTTTGGCCAATTGTTTTCAATGATTTTGTTAAATTCTACATTATTTGATTGAGCTGAATTGTTTATATATTTTTTGCTTATTCCTATAAACTGGTGAACCTTGGGATAGAAAGTAATGCTTTCATGGGAACACGAGGATAAGGGAAGAGATTCATTACAATAGACGTTGGTGGGTATATCCAGGAAAGAGTTTTAGCAGTCATAGAGAAGGGGGAGAATGTTTTTTTCCAAAATGGATTTGAAATAACATCATACTTTAAAGATTGAAGTTTGGGAATCAAGGAATGTGATGTTATTGAGCATGTTTTGAAAATATATTTTTCTGCTAGGCATTGCCTTCTTATATACAAGGGGAGTTCGCAAGGGGGGTTCGGGTGTCAAACAAAAAGCTATCATGGACTGTACTGTCATCCACACAATAATTAATTGGTGCACGTGTCAAGAGGTCATTGATGTGCAACAAACACAAAGCCGGTGACAGAACCGATCCCAGTGGGATGCCAGCATTCATTGAATGCGAGGAAGAGATGAAACCGTCAGCAACCGTCTGAAACAATCTCTCCTTCAAAAAGTCAGCAATTCACGTACACAAAGATACGGGAGGTCTGTAAGAAGGCAGTTTGTTGACAAGTCCTTAGTGCCGAACCCAGTCAAAGGCCTTGGAAATGTCCAGTGAGACTGTCTCACCATGACGTTCCAGGCACTGCCCCCAAACATGCGTCACATACGAGAGAAGATCACCGCACGAGCGGTTCTGCCGGAATCCGTATTGACAGTTGTTAATAATTTTGTTCTTCTCGAGGTATGTAAGCAGTTTGTTTGATGTGATCGCTATGGGGCAGTAGTTGGTCGGGTTGGAGCGGTCACCTTTCTTCCATCAGTTTCAAGTTTCTCTCGATTTAGCTTTAAAAATATATGAATTTATTTTGTTTAGCCTTGACTCTGGTAGTTCTCACATGACTGATGATGATACATTGTTGCCAAACTACATCCTCTGATCTGTCTCTCCTACGGATCAACCCGAGAAATAGTGATGTACTGCTAATGGGAGAATGCAAAACAAATTTTCACTCCTGAGAACAGTTGATGCAATACTTTTACATACACTGCAGTCAAAGAGAAATAAACACGCTCAAGTTCTTGATTGGTGTCCTTGAACCGAATTATTCCTTTATATTGGAGCTGAAATGCAAAACTTTAGTGATAAGGAATAGATAAGATAATATAGTTGAAAACCTTATTTCATAGTTAGCCTGTAGTACCTACAAATTATTTTTTTTTAATCTTCAGTACTATTTAGTGTTCTAATTCTTGACTATTTATCTCAGAAGTCTGAACCAATGTGAGAAATGAATCAACCATTTGTCATTTATATCATAAAGATGTGTTTAATTTGATTTACCAATTTATGTCTACGTTTTTAAATGAAGTTGTCTCCTACAATGAAATTTCATGTTATTTACAAATGTATCATATTAATTGGGGCTTTTTGAGTGCAGAACTTTTTAAATTATTGAAAACTACTGAATACTAAGCCACTAGAATGTTGATATTTTGCACAGCCGATAAGCGTGCGACGTCACGGTACATAAAAAGACTGACGCAGTCACAAAAGAGATAGGTCGCGAAAGAAGGTGATACTGTCATTCGAATTGTACTGAATTGTATCTCGTGACGTCAAGGTGGTCGTTTAACTCAAGGTATGAAAGCTAATTATGTTACTTTTTAAAATGAGCGGGAATTTAATGCAGGGATCTTCTACTAAACCTATAAATGTTTTAACCACGGAGCTACCGCTACAACATTCTGACCAGATGTGATAACTTGGAAATTGGTTCATTCAATTCGTTCATCATTCAATATAATCATCGTAAGTCATGCACTACTATATTGCCTATAATAATAAATTTA